>JAAGKR010002848.1:31685-60164 GCA_011419295.1 Clarias macrocephalus
CTCACTTAGTTGAATCTACTTTGAACGATTGTTGTGTAACCTGCAAAGCTGTCAAGCACAAGAATTAAAAGTGATTCCAGAGTTGATCCTCATGTCCCATGTAGTTGACTATGGCTTTTTTCGAGTTTGAAGCAGAAGTTGATGTGCGAATTCCCAGATAACTCGACAATTATTATTTTTTCAATTTCTGCCATTCTCAGCAAAAACTACCATGCTTAGATTATTATTATTATTATTATTATTATTATTATTATTATTATTATTATTATTATTATTATTATGTTATTTTATATATTATTATTATTTTCAAAATGTCAAAAACTAAATAGAATATACACAGAAGTTCTCTAGTGGTTATTCCTATTCTATTTTTGTGTGATAACCTAATGTGAAGGTTTAGCCTCACAGCAACTAAAACCACTAGAGACTATTTTACAACTATAACATAACACTTTGTGTAAACAAATATGAAACTGCCACCATTCCAATAAAATATAACGTGTATCTGTCCGAACTTCAGTACTAAACAAAATCCTACAATCAGCTACAGATACAAACAAATTACCAATGATATTAAAGGATAGCTGATAATCTTGTGTGTTATGGATGAAGAATTTCACTATATCACTATATGGTGTCTAAAATGGTTTACTAATGCTAATTGTAATAAACTAGTAACCTAACTGTAAAGCAGTTGTATTACCCAATAAATAATTAAATGTACAGAGAAGCACAGTATGCAAGACCCTTTAAGTATAAGTGAACCTACAGTAAAACAATCAATTCTGGTATATAATTCTACTTCTAAACTCTTCTGCCACTTGAAATCAACAACAGAATCTGTTATTGAATTAAGTGGTATTTGGATGACATTTGACCTAGCCTTTGTCTCTGTTGTAGTGGCAGCGAAAAAGCAAACCATACAGCCAGAGAGGAGGCCATGTGCCAAGCCATAGGGAACCAACCACCTTAAGCATGCCCCTGGAAGAACAGGAGGGGGTGTTATTCCACAAAAAACTTGAGACATTCTGTATAACCGAATGGGAACTTGCACAAAACATTTTCTACTGGTTATTTTTAGGTTTTATTTTTTTATAACCATCTGGATGTTTTTTATATATGAATTCAGGATTAAAAGTAAAATGGAACTATGCAATTTGAGGTAAACATGCATTAATAACAGATACACTCCAATCATAGAAATAAAAATCCAATTTTTTAAAAGCTATTTTATGTAAACAATTAAACTAAATTAATAACAAAAAATGCAATGTGCATTAATCGTTTATTTATAGGCTTATTATGAAATGTATTAATGTTATTTCTATATTAATTGTATTTAGACTATTAATAATGATTGAATGTGTGAATATGTAAAATAAATAATGAGATGAGGTTAAGAAAACAGTAGGGGGACATTAAGAGAATATTAGGGGAATGTTCTGCAAACATGAAAAAAAAAAAAACATTTCCACAAAGAAAACTTTCTATGGAAGCAAGAAATCCTGTAGTGAGAGAAACCATCTATTTATGCATGGGTTGATGTTCTTTGCCCTTCCCAGCCTCTGTGAGAGGAGCCAATGGGCCTGGTTTGTTGTAAAGGCAGTTTTCTCTTTAGCTTCCACCATAAGGGCTAACTGTCAATAGTTAGATTGAGTGTCGACATAAACCAGGAAGGGGGCATGCGTCAAAGCTGGAAATGGCATTCAGCTGCTAAAAGTCGTTTGGGCATCATCATGATGGGGCTTGACCTGGACTTGTCGATTCCTCTACACTCTAAAAAATACTGGGTTGTTTCTGTAAACACATTGTTGGGTTGGGTAATGCTGGGTCAAATGAGACACAAATGAACACCTGGTTGGGTTATTTTGACCCAACAACTGGTTTATTCTTTATTTCTCCAAACGACAGCCTGCAAAATGTTTGAAATATTACTCATATTGTGTCACAAAGTGTAGTTTTAAGAGTTGTTTAAGCGAGAATGTATGTGTGTACAGCTCAAAACATCATTCGGTTATTAAAAATAGCGTCTATTTAAAAAAGTGCCCCAACGATTTCGGAGATTTGAGCTCCACACAATCGTACGGTGCTCCGCGGTTATGTACAGTAGCCACCCAACATAGCCTCATCTTGGCTGAAACTTCTGAAAACGACCGCTGGCTGTGGTGTCTCTAAGGTGGTTAAAACAGCGAATTTATATATATATATCTATAGTATAATACATCGCGGCTGTGAGAAGCATCCTGTGCGCTGCGTTCTATTTGCACTATACCCGGTGTCCTCAAACCCTCGAGTGTGCACTTCCAAGTCAAGTCCGCTCTTTGCGGTCTTGGAATTGAGACACGGCATGAGGAACTTTCTGGATTTTTCACTTCTGAAGCGGGAGGGGCACGATGCCACTTTATGCTGGCAGTATTGTATGGTAAGTTTATATAAATTTTTACCTAAATTTTAAATGTTGTAGTTGTGGTAGGAGCTCATTTTCATGTTTTTTCGCTTTTCCGCCTTTTTAGTCGTACTTTGATATGGGGGTGTGAGGAGTTCATGTTTTAATATTCTGTGCCAACAGCCGGCTATAGTGTATTTTATGATAAAACTGCATCTGTAGCACACACAAACAAACAAACAAACAAACAATTTTTTTTTTAAATCTTAAATGTAATTTTAGGTAAATTACTAATAATCTTCACTAAAGCTGTGTGTGTGGAAAGTCTCTTGGCATATTTTATAATATTTAAAAGGTGTCAGAAGAAGCTATTGGGATATATTTAATGACAGTCTTAATATGTCTTCTGTTTCTGTCTGTTAAAAAAAAAAAAAAAACTGCTTGTGTTATTTTGACCCAGCAGTTGGTTTATTCTTTGGAGAACTTTCAGGATTCTTCACTTCTGACTGGATCATGCTCAGAGCACTCAGTATTTTATGGTAAATTAATGTAAAATTTTACTTTATTTTAGTAACTTGTGGTAGGAGCAAGCATATTTTATTGTTTAAAATAATTTTTTAAATATTAATATTGTGTGAGATTAATGTTGTTTAACCATTCTGTTTTTTTATTCAAAAAGTGAGAAAGCGTCATGGATAAGTCGTAGCCTTAAAACAAGCTTTTTCTTTATCCTTATAAAATATTTATTATAAGTTGTAAATTCACCATTAAATATCATATTCATCTAGTGTTTGTTGAGAATTTGAAAAGGGGTGAATGTTTTGTATTAAATCCAGATGGAGCGCCGTATCCTGTTATCCCTCACATGTTAAATAGTGAGGTAAATTATTCAAAAAATATACACAAAATTCATGTTCACGTTATGTATTTTTGTGTATTGACAAGAGAAAAAATGTTTTGCATTAAATGCATATGTAGCTGTACATCCTTAACAAAAATGGTCAACGTAAATGTTAGTTATATTGCAACACTAACTGATGCTGTATAATTCAAAGGTGGACCAACATGGTGAGGATGATATCTGCAAAATATGGAGATGACTGGAGCATTGTTCCATGTTTTGTTCCTTGGGGATGAGAAAAGAAGGACCTGACAGACCTTTCCATTGTTGGAGGCAATGCTGTTGATACAGACTATTTGGTGAAGGCTTTTTTTTTTTGTCATTGATCTTAAGAAGTGTCTTCTCACCTGGGAGTTTCTCCAGCATACTGTAGATCACATTGATGGACACGAGTACTCATCTCGTGTGATTACATTTTTGAGGACAACAATTTTTTCAGCCAATATTTAATCAATAATATTTAAAAAAGTTTTATCATTTTTGTTTTTAATGTCATTTTTGAAGGAAATTAAATAGTAATAGTTAAATAATGGATAGTTAAAATATTAAGATGGGAAATATTTGTGTCATGTGGGCATTATAAGATTTGTATTAAAAACTTCTATATAAAAAGTTTTTAAACATTGTATTAAATGCAAAAAATGCAATTCAAATCAGACTTACAGGGGTCTCTTGTTTTTGTTTTACAGAGTGTTTATGTCACAGTACATTTATTTTATATTTAACAAATGGTCAGCTTAAGATTATATGGTTTTGTCTGACATTTTGGTAAAAATTAAGTTATTCACATTTTCTTATTCTGTGACTATCTATTTACATTATGTGAAGTTGTGTACATTTTGTGTCTTTTTTTAAAATAAAAAAATCAAATGGAATGTGTCAACCCAGCAAGAGTGTTAATTTTACCCACTGGTTGGGTCAAATAAAATAACCCAGCACTTTACCAATTTAACCCACTGGTTGGGTCAAATAAAATAATCCAACACTTTAACATTTAACCCAGCAAGAGTGTCAATTTAACCCACTGGTTGGGTCAGATGAACAACCCAGAAATCTGGGTTAAATGGTACAACCCAGCACTTGGGTCAAAACAACCCAGCGTGCGTTCTGTCCAATAGTGACCCAGCAGCTGGGTCAAGGTTGGGTTGTTTTTTAACCCAGCAGTTTTTAGAGTGTATGATGCCATGACGGAACATGCTTCCGACTTCTGGAATGATGGCATGATGGTGGGCTTCTGAGGATCTGATTCCTGCACTGGACAGCCGGGCAGTGTTTTCATGTTGTGGCATACAAGGTATTGGAGTTCGTGGAGTCTGTGGCCTTTTTATAAGCTGCGGCTGACAGGAAAACAGTGAGGCCGAATTGCTCTCCGGCCAAGGTGAATTAGTAAGCCCCACCCCCGTTCAATACACACAGGGGCTGCAGGTACAGTGTTGCACTGTGTGTGTGACAGATCTGAGCGAGATTGTTTTGTTAATGTGTGAGCACTGGCTGTAAGGCAAACAAACAACCTTGGACACTGTACACAACAGATTCTGCAGAAAAGCACAGAAATTTACTAAAGTGTATCTTCGTAGGAGAAAAGCAGGGAAGTGGTCTTTAGGATGTCAGTGGTAGTGGCAAGCAGTCCAACTCTTTCGATGAGCCAGGGTGGCTGAGGTGGAGGCTAAGGAAGCCGAGGAGGCAGTCGAGCTGTGTCGGGTATTCCTGCAAGGCTGCTTTCCTCTCTTGGGAGAGTCTTTGAACCACTCAGTGTCATTGGACATGACAGAGAGAGAGATAATAGTTTAGAGGAACATGCCACAATAAAGTGGTGAATAAAAAACATGTTAAGATATGCTTATAAAACTTTATTATAAGGACTAAACTAAGATGAAGGCAAAAATATACACAACACATGAACAATCTGGAGAATTCATACCTGCAAACACAGAATGTTTCCCTAACATTTCCCATGTAGTTACTTTTTGCGAATCAATTAATAATGTTCTAGGAACATTTTCCGTAGGTTCTTTTTTTGCCCCAGGATGTTCTAGTGTCAGGGATTACTCCGTGCACTCATGGACTATTTATGTTTCTTGTCTTGTGTTTGGAGTATATTTCCTAGTACATTTCCTGTTTACATTACATCAGACACATTCAGACACATGCCTTTCTATACGCAACACAATGGTATTAAGGGTAAAGTGAGATCAACCAGAGCGAGTCAGAGCGCAGTGGGGTCCAGGATGAGGAAAATCCCTGACACAGAATGTTGACAGAGGGCAGACTATGAAGACCATCCATGGTGGCTGTGCACTATTGATCAGCAAGCTCATGATACTGTACAAATGGACATATGCTGTGCTGCATTGGATTTTAAAAAGCAGTGCTCAACACCATGCTAGGTCAGCTTAAGATGAAGTTTTACAGGTAGCCATCCAACACCTAGTCCCAACCAAAGTTAAGTGCTAGCTCTGATAGCCCTGTCCAGTGTTCTGAGAGCTCTACTTTGTTTCCGTTAGTGTGCGTGCCTGTATTTGTGAAAGTTGTGCTACACAGTAGCCCCCTCCTCCTCCTCTCTTCTCGCCTTCACGCTGTAATGGACAAAAAACGGGAAAGGAGAAGGTTAAAGGGCCGAGAAAGGGATAAATGGGGAGGAAAGGAGTAAAGGTGTGTATTCGCGGGTCCGGGGGCAGTGCCCAGCTGCCAGACAAACTGGCCGAATGCAGCATGCGGAGGTAGCTCTCCTGCACGCTCCTTAAGATGACTCCCCCTGATGACATGGGCCCAGCCCCTCCCAGATCATTCTGGGTACGGCCACAGGCGGGAGTCCCATTTGACTGGCTGGTATCAGGGACCTTAACGTGATCCATTTGACAGCCTTTTCCTCTTCAGACTCGAAGACGGGCTCTGAGCCAAGCAACGCAGAGAAAAAGAACTCTAGCAAGTCTAGGTTAGTTTAAGAAATATAAAATAGTTTTGATTTGATTTTAGAATTTTTCGTGTCCAGTTTTATGCATTTCATAGTCTAAATTACTCTGAAAAAATTTCCTGTTATGCAATTGCAGTTTTGAGAACACAGCTATAGTAGGGCTTTATATATGGTCACCCATCTGGTATCACCTTAATGCGGATGGATTCCATTTTGAGTTTAATTAATTTAACTGAAAATTAATTATTATTTTAAAAAGTAGAGGTCCAGGTACAGCCTGAGGGAAATGCAAAAATGAGTTATCTTGAGGTGATTACATATTCTGATACCTGACATCCTAACTATATATGTCATATTTCAGTGGTTCCCAACCCTGATGTCACAGTGTTTAAACAGCAGTGAACCTGCATTCAGTAAAGCTGAAAAAGCCTTATGGGTGACTGATGGGTGGCTCACTGTCCATAACACCAAGAAACCCTTGCAGTTATTTTCATGTCTATATGTTTTATTTGCTAGCTCATTTTTCATACATTTCTCAAGTAATATAATTCCCTGTTTTACTGGGTGTGTGTGTTGAATTAATGTAACTTTAATATAAAGAGCAGGCAGATGTGGGGAATGACTATTCATCCTCCAAATGCATTTGCAAGTTTATAAACAAAAACAGACTGTTCAGACATGTCATGCACATTAGTTCATTTTTATTAAAGTCTTACAAATGTTTGTTCTGGTTTGTTACAAAAAAAGCAATAATAATATTTTGAGTTCTTTCAAGTGTTACTATACACCCTGACTCCTTACACCCTACATACATTTCCTCTTGAATTTGAAGTCAGGGATGAAATGCTATGTATGCTCATCAGGGCATCCTTGTCATTTAAACTCTCATATATAGTATACAGATGTATAATGTATTTACAAGTACAAAAAAGGCAAGAAATGTGTTTAAATATTGTCTGAAATTCTATCTTTTATAGATTCCATTCACCCCTAACACAACCCCTGTACCAGAATCCTTCAATTAGTGAGTTCTGTGAAGTTGTAGGTCTTCTGCTGAATTTTCCACATACTTTTTTTGTGACAATGCCTTATAAAAGACTGGCAGTGTTCCTCCTTATATTGGTAGGCACTAATCAGGCACAAACCTTTGATACCCGCCCCCACAAGTCCTTTCCTTAGGGAATTTTATCATAAAACATTCAAAACAATAACACAACATAACAGTAACAACAACAAACAGTACCTACTTTCCTACATCATGACTGTACATATGCAGGTACACAAACAGAGGTTTTTAATACTGTTAATAAGATTGGCAAATTATATCCAGATTGTATCAAATTTCTCCACAGGCAATTCAGGACAGATGCACTTAAATGTATTTCTAATAGAAAAATCTTTATAACCATGGTTGTAAAATGATACACAACATTCATGAAATAATACATAACATACATTTTAAAAGGAAAGACAAACACTACTTCAATATACAGTATGTGGTAAAATCTATAATGGTTAATACTTAGTTGTTCTTTATTCATAATGCACACAGCCTGTTTAAAGCACCAGTAATTAGTCCACCATAAGCACAAAAAAGGGAGGAAAAGTCTATATACATGTAGACAATCATGGTAAATAAAATAGTATATTTAAGCAATATCACATGAGAGGGAGTGCTGTTGTGCTGAATATCAGCACAGCTGTGATGTGGTAGTAGATACAGGCCAAAAATATCACAGCCATGCTGATATTCAGCAAAACTACAAAACCTCAAGTGCGATATTGCTTTTATACAACAGATTTACAAATGGCATTTATTATCAATAGATTATGATTTGTTTGTTTATTCAGTAAGTTGTTTGGCTTTGCCAACACAAGTAGTTCAGCAACTGACCTGGGACTGGCAACCGACAAAGCGTAATTATTAGAACAAATGTGAAGCAGTGATACACATAAGTAAAGATCCCACTGCTACTGTAATCTATATCAGCACTCATGGAATGCCTCTTGTCAATTTAAATTACTTTGTTGGTCTAACTTAAATATAAATATTCATAGGAGGCTCTGGTAGATTATTGTGTAATAAAAATGCTCCCCTCAATGTAGTTTATGTAATGTTTGACAAAAATTTCAAGCAAAATACAAAACCAGGAAATTAATTCCAAAACTACCAATGCAAGACATACAACAAAATGTAAATGTTATTATAGGAAATTGCAACACTAACATTACCTGATGATATTCGCAAGTTGGTCTTTAGTATGAGATACATGTACAGTATATTATACATGTATGTAAATTTATAAATGTAAAATGTATATGCAGAATTTCTTTCTTTCTGTAAAGCTGCTTTGTGACAATATCCACTGTTTAAAGGTTAATCAAATACAAGGAATAAAATTTAATCCTGTTTTAAAGAGGTGGGAATTATGCTATTGTCGCCACTTCACTTTAAATAAATATGAAACTCGCTTCTGTATATTCAATTATTCCACAAATAGAATGGTTTTGTTTTATTTACTTACAGTATACTTATAGGGTTTCCACAATCCCTATCTTCAGGCAGGTAAGACATATACAAATAATATGTCTATACTTCAATTAACTCTCCCAAACAAACTATGCTGACAAATACTGCCTGGCCCAAAAGTCATCACTGAAATATTTCATTTGACTGCCACCTTTTCTTTAACTACAGCATGCAATATGGTGGACAATTCGTGTGTGAAAATGATTCCTTTTTCTTCCAGAACTACTTATTTAAAATTTTAATCCTAGACTTTCTATGCCATTAGAACAGGAAAAAAAAAGTAATTGGTCGGCCAACTTGCTCATTCATTACTTTCAGGTAATGAGGTGACTTAAGTTTATTGCCAAAAATAATGAAGCTGGACTCCATTTTAACTTAAAGACATCTCCCGTTATATTGAACTTCTACAAGTCCTAAGTTGTAACACACCGTATGAGTAATTGACAGTATTTTTGAGTGCTGAACAATTCCTGCCAACTGCTATCACCCAAATAAGGACGGGTTCCCGGTTGAATCTGGTTGCTCTCAATAACCTCCTTAAGGATGGTTAATGCCATCTCAGGGAGTTTTTCCTTGCCACTGTCGCCCTCAGTTTGCTCATCAGGGACAATTTGATCTGTTTCACACACATTTCATACTAATTTGCTTAATTTTCTTTTGATTCTGTGAAGCTGCTTCGTAAAAATGTCCATTGTTAAAAGCTATACAAATAAAATTGAACTGAATCAAAGCCTTGCTTATATTCAGTACAACAGCTTGACCTCTAATGTGATATTGCTTTTATACAACAGTTATACAAACACCATTCAATCAACAAATTCTTTTGCCAAACAAAATGTTCAGAAATGGAATAATATCCATCTTTTTGTATAATTAATGATTGTTAGAACACCTGTGAACCAGAGTAATACATCTGCAGTTATTAGTGTGTGTGTGTGTGTCAATGCACGCATCAGCTGGATTTTCCCCACGCCACTGGTAATTACAGTACTTGGTTAGAACTAACTGTTGTATAAAATCTGTTGAAGGCTTTGTAACCCAATTCCATTCATTAAAAAATCTGTAATTATTTGCTTATTTATTATATTTGGCTTGTAATTAAACCCATCTGAATCTGTGACTTTTTTGTGGTCAGGAACGTATAAAACAAAGATTTTCTCCTTCAACTACATTTATTATTTACTTCATTAAGTTATTTGTTTTACCCCCCCCCCCTTTTTTTACCCTTAGTAACTACTGCATAATTGCAAGAAACTTGCTCTCTTCTGCAAGGGTAGTCAGGATTGAGCTCATGTCTCCTATGGCCATGTTAGTTGTACCAGGAGACAAGCTGTGAAATACATCTGAGAGGTGTGGAGACTTCCAAGAGGAAGTCTGTGACAAATCATGAAGAACACTAGGACTTATGACATCAGAAATGCATTGGTCAAGGTTATCATCCGGGATGGAGGAAAAATGGCCAACATTATCCCAAACACTGCCACCTGGGCTACTCTCTACTGTGCTAGTCACCTGATCAGCTCCAGGGGACAAAGCATCCTCCAATGGTCCACATGTTAACCCAGTAGCAATATTCATTGATTCCTTTCCATACTGCTGAGGTCTAAAACCTGAAGACTTAGTTTGGTCAAAGCACTGCTCGAAAACTTGCTGTTGCTGTATGGAAGAGCATGAATTTGCTTGAAGCTGACCTTCAACTTCTAGTTTTAGTCCTGAAACTTGATTAGAAAGTGAGCAGTTAGCGTTATTCTTTTTTGAAAAACTTTGGTATGACTGTGCACTGTGGCTACTGGTGATCTGTTGATTGGAATATTGTTGTAGTGGAGAGGGGTCTTGATCCACAGGCTGACAAGACATTGAACACTGGGATTGAAGTGAGAGTACAAAAACATGGGATAATCCGGATTTTACTGTTCTTTGCTGAAGTGAGTTTCCACTTTCTTCAACTGGCACTTCAAGCCTCTGTCTGTCTTGATGAACAGTACATGGTCGGATAAGGCCCAGGGCATTTTGACACTTTTCCTGACCAAAGTTATATGTGCTTAAGCTTTTCCTCCTTGCACCATTCCAGTTCCGTTGTAAAGACTCCTCTGACGTACTCTGGCTCATTCTGCAAGATAGCTGTTGGCTTGAATCTGATCCTTGCCTACAATGAGTTGAGTAATTGTGTCCATTGGTCTGTTCAGGTATTTGTTTTACAATACCGTGCTGTTTAGGGTGTTGCAGGTCTGGAAAGTATGAAGGGGACTCCTGTTCTACAATCATATTTTCAACATGAAAAAATGGAAGGCCTATTGAATTAATCTTTTTTGGCTTCTGAGGAGGTGAAGCATCTGTACTTCCTGAGCTTACCTCATTCCACTGGATTGGGAGGCTATCTTTTCTGGTTCTTTGAACTTCTTGTGCCCCATGTTTCTGTGAAGGATTCTGTATGTTCTGAACCTCCTCGCTATTCTGGGCAAAATTATTTCTGTGAAATTGAGAATTTATACAATTTTGTTGGCAAAAAAGACCATCTTGGTTCTCAGGAACAATGTCATCATTCCTATATAAGAAAGCCGCATCATGCTCCATGTCTAAAGCTCCAGGTGTTGACTGGTCCATAATGTTAGGAGGGAAAGAAGAAAGCTGACCACTCTGGATATTGCTCTCTAAGTTGGTGTATTTTTTGGGGTGTGAACTTTTACCAACACCACCTTGGACATTATTACCAACCAGAGGATTTAAGTGGTCCATGTTAATCTGCCTGCCAAAACACCATACCTGTGGATTTCCAATGTTATTTTGATGTCTTGTTCTTAGAGGGTTACTCACTCTTCCGTCACTATTGCCTGTGCCTTTCCTTGGATACAATTCCCCCCCTCTGCGCATAAAGTGACCATTTGGTCGATAAGAACTACCATCATTACTGCAACATGGCCTGACAAGTGATGGCAATATAAGTTGGTTCATGCCTTTCACATTCTCGGACACAGTCATTTGCATTTCATAGCTCACATGTTCCATGTTAGGCAAAGGTGTTGGAGGGGGCCCACCAGTTGCAGCTGCATATGTGGCTTCGAGATGATAATGCTGTGCTGGCGTTAGGTTTAACTTACCTCTTGTTCCCATCCCACCTCCTCCCTCACCTACACTTCCACCACCCCAACTTCCTCCAAGCACTACCCCACCAGAACCACCACCTCCACCACATTGGCTAGCCTCACTGGAGCGACGTGAGGCGTCAGTGGAGATGGGGTCATAGGAGTCAGTAGCACTGATGTTGTGTAGCTGTCTCTGCTGGCTATGCTCAGACTGTGAGGCTTGGCTGGAGCGGCGACTGGAGAAGCAGGGAGAAATGCCAGAAGAACGGCGACTGCTACTTAGGTAGGCTGAGCTGGTGGTACTGCTACTGCTGTCACAGCGATCCCGTAGGAGGCTTAGCATTGTCAGGTCTGTGCTGGATGGCTCAGGGTATAAAGGAGGCTGAGGCACAGGTGCATCCACACAAGTACCCTTAATAGTACACAAGCCTAGAGTTCATAGAAAAGCACAGCCATGTAAAGAAAATTAGTGATAATCATTATTAATCTGTATCACCTATAACAAAAATCTGTCTTATGTCTTACTTTCAAATACACCATAAATAAAAACAAATGCCAACATCCATTATAAAGAGTTCATAGGACAGAGCTCATGGAGTTTCTCAGGAATCTTTTTTCCTAGTGATATTTGATCTAGAATCTTTTTAATATGACATAAATTGAATAAGGAAGTTAATCAAAATTAATAGACAGAACATGCACATGGTGGACTGAGACTTACCTTTTGCTGCGAGGGAGGGCAGACTGTGGCCTTTAGACAGTGCTGTTGGTGACAGAGGTCCTAGCCTTGATGTCCCTCCATTCACTTGCCTAAGCCTTTCCCTCTTAACCTGTTCCATCCAGTGCAAGCGTGGGCCCAGACTCCTGCGGGGCTGTAGGGCTAGAGTAGCTGCTGTGGCTGTAGCAGTAGAAACAGTGTAGACCATGCCGGGGGAATTCTCCTCTTCTCCCTCAATGTCCTTCTTGTCATCCTCCTCTTCAAAGTCCTGGTCCTCCCCCACCTCCTCCCCCACCAGGCCAATAGTACTCACAGCAAGTTTGAGTCCATGGCTGAGATGGGAGCTGGTGGGGGACTGGTCACTGCTGCATGAAGACTGACCGCCAGTGCTTGGCTGAGACGTCTGAGAGAAAAAATATACATGTATGATTAAATGTGGCAAGCCCATGACACTAGGTCCTTCAACGATCCATTTTCAATTAGAGTGATGAAAGGCATTTGGCATGGCACATAGAATGGAAAAAAGCCCTAACTTTTACATCTTTTGGTTAGAACTGATTTAAAGTTAACTGTACACCTCACACCTCAGAGTTTTTTTGTTTGTTGCTTTAAACCATCAAACCATGCTGACTGCCATAGTTTACTTACAGTTGTTATGGCTTTACTTGTAGCATTGTGATATTGCAATATCCACACTTGCTACCTATAGAATGTATATAAAATCACCCATTTGATAATACATAAGAAATAAAAAATTAAATTATATGCATATGAAAATGTTTTTAGCAGGTGGACCAGTTTCACAAGTTTCACCTTTTACTTCTCTAAGGTTACTTTGCTTTCTGTCACTGAAAGGCTCTGTCAGTCTTTGAAAATTAAAAACTTTTGGCCACTTTTTGCATTGTGTCCCTTCAGACATGAGCAGAGCATAAGATGTATGGTATACATTCAGGAAGATTTGCACAATTAATTCTGGTGACCTATTTTCTAAAGGTTTTGATGCTAAACTGTACAATGACACCACGCACAGATGGATGAAATGATTTTTGTTTAATCTGATGAGGTCTATCTTGTGAGGACAATATGATTTATGGCAGGAAGTGCAGAGCTTTGATTCTTAAGGATATCAATGTTTATAGTTCACCAAATCTCACCTGATCACCCACTGTCCTTAGAATGAGGGCAAGTAAAGCATGAAGTATTGGATGAAAAACACATTTAGTTATTATACAGGCCATGCAGTGCAAAGTTGCATAGGTGTAAAATAAGTGACAGGCTGAGTTATAAGAGCAAGCAGTGGAGTAGGGTAAAATATGTCAAACAAAAGATCAGCTCTTTAAAAAAATTTAAAAAAATGGAGTAAAGAAGTCAGTAAAATAATTTAAAAGCACTTAAAGGTGTGCTTATTAATGTTAGTTTATTTAAAAATCAAGAGTTTATTATTATTTCACCAATATGAGCATATGAAAAGTATGAATTAAGTGTGAATATGAATTAAGTGTGAAAAGGGGCTCACCATGGGCTTCTCTGTTTTGATTGACTTGACTTGCAGACCTTCACCTTGTTTTGAGGTAGCATGGTTATACCCCCTTTGGTCAGAAAATGCTTCAAAGGGGCGTTGCGATTTTGATGATCTGCCCTGTCCATTGGCTCCAGGTTCACGGGGATGAGCAGGGGGTCGGGGGTAAATGTCTCCACGTTGTTTCTTAGTGACATGGGCTTCAGGACCATGAACAGTTTTCACATGTTTGCGTAGAGAGCTGGGATCCGTGTAACGCTTGGTGCAGCCAGGGATCTTGCATACATAGGGTTTCTGTGAAAAATTGTGAGAAACTGCTAAAAACATTTTTTTTCATGAATTGCAATGGCAGGGTAAAACCCAATCAGGAGCTGCATGCCGCTCCTTGTTTTAGGGCTTGTTCTGGGAAAATGCAGTCTGTACAGTGGAACCTTGGATTACGAGCATAATTCATTCCGGAAGCAGGCTCATATTCCAAAACACTTATAAACCAAATCTAATTTTCCCATAAGAAAGAATGAAAACTCAAATTATTCGTTCCACAGCCCAAAACAATAAATACATAAAAATAATTAATACATTATATAAAGTAAAAATAAACAAATTAACCTGCACTTTACCTTTAAAAAGTAGAAATAAAGTAAGTAAAGTAAGTAAAAATAAATCCTGACAGATAAGTGTTTCCATTTGTGAGAAATCTCTCTAATTACACTCGGGTGAGGGCATGGGGTGTGGGGTGTGGGTGGGGGATGTGTCGGTGTCAAATTACGAGCGCGAACACGCATAGGAGAAATGCTGAAACAGAGAGGGAGATGTTGATTATACCAGTAAGAGACGAGCACTAAGACCCAGCAGGGGAGACGATTACCCACAATTCCGCAGCGCAAGAGAGAGAAAAATCATTGGCTCACTTGTGATCATGTGACGCTCGGTGTCAAAATAAGAGCCGCATGCGTGATACATGATAGACTTTCATGATATATGATGAAGACTTTCGCTAAGTTTTCAAGTCAAAATGTATTAAAAATCCTTGCTCGTCTTGCGGAACACTCGCAAACCGCGCTACTCGCAATCCGAGGTTCCACTGTATATTTTTAAATTGTTATTAATAAACTCAAAGTGGCTCTAGCCCTAACTGGTACATAAAGTAATAATAATAATAATAATAATAATAATAATAATAATAATAATAATAATGGGTTATTATTTACAATGCTATAAATATACAATTCACAATGTTATAAATATAAATTCTATACATAAATTCTAATAACTGCTTAACAGTTCTACTTGCCTGAGCATGATCAGGCCAGAAAAAGGTCAAGCGTATATACCTCATTGGAGTGGGTCCGATTCTGATGTTTGGCACGGTCTGATGCGTTTGAGAAGGCCTTGTTGCAGCCCTCATGCTCGCACACATAAGGTTTCTCCCCTGTATGAGAGCGCAAGTGTGTCTTCAAGTTCTCCAATCTAGAATAGGCCTTGAAACAGCCCTCAAACTGCACTTGGTAACAAAAGAAGGACACAAACAAGTCAAGAACCTCACTCACACTTACTCACTGTAATGTACTGCTGATTTGCTACAATTATGATTTGTTGTCATAGTCTATTGATTACTGCCCTATACAGTAATACAAAGGGCATTCAAGTCAAACGGACCTGTGAATTGTGAATGAAGGCATAAAACCAATTGACATTTACAGAAGACTTCAATCACAGAACAATGAGAAGACTCATAGCCACAGTATAACCAATAGATAGATAACTTGCCGCCAACTCATGTAAGAGACCCATCAGTGGGAACTGTAACTGCAATCAGTCATGAACGGCACTTGCACTTTACAAGGACTGTGAGTTTTTGCCACATCCTCCATATAGTCCTGACCTCATTCCAAGCAATTTCCACATGTTTGGGCCATTAAAGATGCTCCTTGTAGGCCAATGTTTCAAACATGAAGCAGGCAGTCTGATTATGCCTCAGGTGTATTGATTGACTGATTTGTAATCCAAGCACTAGTAAAATGAGTGTAACATTATTGTAACAGGGGATGATACAGAGAAGGTAGTTTTATATAATTTTTTTTTCTCTCATAACTTATTATTATTATTATGCAGAGTCAAAAGTCCCAGTTTGACTTGAATGCCCCTCGTAAATAAAAAAATATATTTATCGATGCTCTATTAAAGGATTCTTTGTAACAGAACCAGAGGCTGGGTAATGTGTTTTCTCACCGTGCACTTGTGTGGTTTCTCCCCTGTGTGCCTGCGCATATGTACCACCAGCATGTACTGGGCTTTGAAGGGCTTCTGTTCCCGAGAACACTCGTCCCATCGACACACAAACTCCTTCTTCTCCCCATGAATATGGTCATTATTTATATGCTTTGTGAGAGATGAGGTTAAAGGTCAATGTTCAGATAAGAGAAGCATTCATAGTCTTAAGAGTACAGTATGATGTGTGCTGTGACCCAAATACACAACACATCACTGAGTCAAAACTATTCTACCTTTATAAAATAATTTGAAAAAACTGTTTACTGTTAACTGTTGAAAAAACTTATTTACACAAGCTACCTATTAGTATGTATACAGGGTGGGTGAAAAGTAACTAGGCAATAACATCGGGATAACATTGGCGACATTATTTCCATGCAGGATGGTGCACCTCAACGGAGGCGCTACGCAACAGAGGAGGATCGCACACTAGGGGATTTGGAGGCATGTATTTAGGAGGTTCTCAGCAATATCCCCTTCAGAAGACAGTGCATTTCATCTCCAGCTGTTTGAGGAAACTGGTTGACGCCACAGTGCCTACCTGTATTTTGAAGTTTAGATTTGCTTTCATTTTGCTATGTAATAAAGTATACATACTAGTTGTTTCAATACATTTGTTTTAGAAATATGGACTTTATTAGCAATTTTTAATGCATACTTACTTTTACCCACCCTTTATAAAACTATTTGATACTGGAGGGAAAAGAAAAAAAACATTTTGTTTGGCCTGCTGTCGCACTGTCACTGAAAATTTCTGTCCCTCCTTAAAAATTAATGAGTAAGGTCTTAATGTCTCTGAAGGAGCTGCAAAAGACAATCCCTAATTCAAGTATTGCAACATCATAATGTACTGTATATACTGTATATACTGAAGACATTCTTGTGATCAAAAGATGACTATGCAATGATAGATCAGAACATCAGCATTCATAATACATCTACAGTACATGTGTTAAACCACTTACAAAAATTTTTCAAGTAATAATAAAAATATTGTAATGCAGCTTACAGGCATAGCCAATACAACAATTTGGAATGTGCTGAAAAAGAGAAAATAAACACACCATACAGAAAATAGGGTATTTTAATGTTTTTTTTTTAATTGCATGGTACTTTGTAAATGTAATGTAATAGCAATTGAAACAAGACTCAATTCTAGGCTAGTACTGAGTTTCATTTGCAATTGTCTATTTCATACTGTTTAAAAGCCACATAGGTGAAACTCGACAAATTAGAATATCATGCAAAAGTTCATTTATTTCAGTAATGCAATTTAAAAGTTTATCTATATCATGTTTTACATGTAGGCAAAGCACCACCCCAAAAGCCAGAGCTGGATTATAGTCCTGGAAGGCTTAGGATATTTCAAGTCAGGAGGCCCCACAACTCTTCATGATATTTTACAACCCAATTCCAAAAATGGGACAGAATGGAAATTGAAAATAAAACCAAAAAGGAGTCATAAAGGAGACAAGTTTCTATAAAACTCCACAATAGCTTATAGTTTGATGATTTACTATGTGGTTTTGATTGTTTGTTGAAAATTTGCACTAATTTCCAATTTGGTGGCTGCAACATCCTCCAAATCTTGGGATAGATGACTGTTTACTAATGTATAACACCATTATTTCTATTAATAACACTTTTTAATTGTTATTAAAAGTGTGAAGACACCAGTTGGTCAAGTTTAGCTAGCAGGAATTCCCCCCATTCTTCCATTACACAGGTCTTCAGCTGCACAATTGTACTGCGCCTTCATTGCCATATTTTGCACTTCATAATGCATCCCACATTCTTAACTGGAGCAGAAGGCCAATCTGGCACCTATACTCTGTGTTCATCAACCATGCATGTGAAATCCGAGCAGAATGCAGTTTGGCTTGTCCTGCTGGAAAATACATCAATGTTTTTGAAAAAGATGGTGTTTGGATGGCAGCATATGTTACTGAACATATTTTCTGCATTAATGGTGCCCTCACAGATATGCAATCTACCCATGCCTCTGACACTGGCACACCCTTGTACCATGATTGATGGTAGTTTTTGGACCTGATGTTGATAACAGCTTGGATGGACCTTTTCTTCTTTGACCCAGAGAAGGCAACAACTGTTGTTTCCAAAAACTATTTGAAATTTTGACTCATCGAACCACAAAAACATGTTTCCAGTGTGCGACTGTCCATCGCGGTTGAAATAGCCCCCAAAGAAGTAATTTACTCTTCTGGACAGTATTCATGTATGGCTTTCTTAAACCTTAAGGTGCATTTGTAAATGCAGCAACAAATGGTGTTAATGGACAAAGGTTTACCAAAATGTTCCCGAGCCCACCTTATAATATTCACTACAGAAGCTTGATGGTTTTAAGACAGGTTATTGCATTTATTGTCAAATCAGCAAGCTTCACCCCATTTTTGCTCTAGGAGGACTATGCCTTTCTTTGAAACTCCTTGTATACTATAACGTAACTGCTTCACTTGTTTAAGAGAGTTTCTGATGTTATTTGCATTAATTTGACCCTGTCCCGACTTCTTTGGGGGGGGGGGATTTAATTCACATGAATAAATCATGAAATAATCAGTTGTAGTGTTTTCAATATAGTCTGAGATGAACAGACTTTGCAGATATATATTTTTTTATTGACAATTTCCATACTGTACCGTTTTTTTAATTGTTCAATACCATTCAAGGTCATAGATGGTCTAGCCTAGAAGGATCTCATTCTTGCCTTTCTCTTTGCAAAATCATTTACTAAGTTCTTTAGTGTCAAGGTCTCAGGTCTTAGACAAGTTAGTGACAATGAGGAAAGACATGACGGGCTCATACTGGTCCACAATTAATTTTTTAACTCTGACCAAAACAGAGTCTTTCTAAACATTTCATGTAGTGTTTCCTAGATCATTTAAATGCAAACATGACAGTGACTGTAGCACTGCAGACCACTTTGTGGCATCCATGCCCTGGACCTACAGATGGTGTCCAGGCATGGCCCAAGGCCTTCTGAGGCCGTTAGAGGGTATGCCCCATAGTTGCAAACCAGGAGTCCTAAGAGCTTTGGAATGCCAGGACCCTAAGAACAATTCAAAGCTTAAGCTCCGGGAGGTCTGTGGCTAGTGAAAAGCCTGTGGTGTGGCCTGAACTTTTCCAAGGTCCTGGCAGTGACCACACTGGCAATGTCCATAATCCTGTCTGTCAAGGAGCTGCAAAAGACAGTCCCAAATAAAGTATTTAAAGTATTGCATCATCAAGATATATATACAGTACACAGAAGACATGGAGAATGGTAAGAGAAAGGGAGGAGGACTGGCAGTATTTGTGAATAATAGATGGTGTAAACCTAGTCATATCACTATTAAAGAGCAAATCTGCTGTGTGGATATTCGGCTGTTAGCTATTATCATGAGACCATAGTATCTGTACTTCGGTATCGGAGAATCTGTAATTCTCGCATGTTAACGTGATAGCTGCAAATATACCCCCCCTCTTCTAACGGCGAAGAGGCATGTGATGTTTTGCATTCTGTTGGCACAGAGTCCAAATGCCCTTCTCATTATCTCATGCCCCCCCCGCCCCGTCCTCTACTCTGCCCATATTCACTTAGTACGTTTTATGGCACAGCAGAGACAATAAAACACTGGATTTATTTTATGCCAACTCCAAGGAGGCTTATACTTCAGCGCACAACGCCCCCCCCCCCCCCCCCAACCCTCCCCTCGGGGAGGATTGGATCACAATCTGGTTGTGTCCCGCACATTTAGAACATGGTCTGATGAGAACAGTGAGGCTCTGAAAAACTGTTTGATAGAACTGTATGGGAAGAAATGTGGAGGATATTCCACCACATGGGGAGGACATTCATGATTTAACAGAATGTGTAACGGATTATATCAACTACTGGGAAAACAAGTGTTTTCCCAATATTATGCCATGGATTAACCCTGACATGAAGACTCACCTTAAAGAGAAGAAGCAGGCTTTTAATTAGGAAACAAGGAGGAGCAGAAAACTGTAGAGAGAGATCATGGATGGAAAAGCATACTACAAGAAAAAGATGGAGGATCAGCTTGTCACCAGAAGAATTTATTCTTTAACAAATTTGATCAGCTATACACCCTTTCCCTCACCCAGTTCCCCCTTGCTGCAACCCCAACCCCCCCACCCCCGTCTCTGCTTCCACAGCAAGCTGCTCCAGTCCCACCTCTCTACACAGATCTCAACTCAGAGTCTAACCACAAGTCAGCAAACCAATCCCCCCATCAATCCTCCCCTGCCCCCAACCACATCATACAGCCCCTTACGGAAGCCAAGGTAAAAATGGAGCTCAGGAAAATCAAGGCAAGGAAGGCTGCAAGCCCAGACGGCATCAGCTTCAGGCTCCTTAATACCTGTGCAGACCAGCTGTGAGGCATATTGTTGTAAATGCCACAGCGGTGGAAGACATCTTGAGTGGTACCTGTACCAAGGATGTTGAACCCAAAAGACTTTGGATTATCCAAGGAGTTTACATCAGGAATCAGGTTTACACCGGGTGGCACTGACCTCACACCTGATAAAGACATTTCATAGGCTGGTGCTTACTCATCTCCGACCTCTGGTGTACCCATCAATGGACCCACTTCAGTTTGCCTACCAGCCTGGTATTGGAGGCGAAGACGGTCTCATCATCCTCCTTGATAAGGTTTGAAAAAAGGATGGGAGCACTGTGCGAGTCATGCTTTTGACTTCTCTCATGCTTTTAACACCATCCAATCTGCTCTTCTGAAGGATAAGCTGGAGTACATGGGAATGGACCATCATCTGTCTACATGAATTGAGAGAGTGGACTCTTATACCCAAGTGTTTATCTAAACAGCAAACTGGCCTGGCCAGACAACACAGATGCAATTTAAAGAAACACACGAACTCCTGCTGAGGAGACTAAGGTCTTTTGGATTGCAGGGAGCACTACTAAAGATCTTTTTTGACTCTGTGGTGGCCTCAGCCATCTTCTATGAAGTGGTTTTCTGGTGCAGCAGAATCTCTACTGCAGACAACCTAATAAAGAAGGCCAACTCAGTTCTGGGGATTCCCCTGGACAGGAGGTGGGAAAAAGGAGGATGGTAGCTAAGCCATATTCATTGCTGGAGAATTACTCTCACCCCCTGTATGAAACATCTATGAGCAGCTTCTTCAGTGACAAGAGTGTTACATCCTAAGTATCTGAAGAAGTATCTGCTGCTATTAGTCTGTACAATCAGAGCTGCAATATACAGTACAGACCAAAGGTTTGTACACACATTCTCATTCAAAGAGTTTTCTTTATTGTGTTCTTTATTGTGTTCTTTAGCCCAAGCAAGTCTCTTCTGCTTGTCGCTTGTCCTTAGCAGTGGTTTCCTAGCAGATATTCTACCATGAAGGCCTGATTCACACAGTCTCCTCTTAACAGTTGTTCTAGAGATGTGTCTGCTGCTAGAACTCTGTGTGGCATTGACCTGGTCTCTGATCTGAGCTGCTGTTAACCTGCGATTTCTGAGGCTGCTGACTCGGATGAACTTATCCTCCGCAGCAGAGGTGACTCTTGGTCTTCCTTTCCTGGAGCGATCCGCATGTAAGCCAGTTTCTTTGTAGCGCTTGATGGTTTTTGTGACTGCACTTGGGGACACTTTCAAAGTTTTCACAATTTTTCGGACTGAGTGACCTTCATTTCTTAAAGTAATGATGGCCACTCGTTTTTCTTTACTTAGCTGCTTTTTTCTTGCCATAATACAAATTCAACCTCTTTGAATGAGAAGGTGTGTCCAAACTTTTGGTCTGTACTGTACCGTTAAAATATCTTAAATTTTACAATATAGTTACAATAGTTACAATATATTAAATATAGCTACATAATATTACAATATAGTTACAATATCTTTCATTTTTGACTGAAAAGTCAAAACGATTGTATTCTTTTTCTTTTTCTTTTGAATTAGTAGTAGGAATTGAAACAAGACACAAAGGCTTGTAGCAGTCTGAGGCCCCGGTGCAATGGCCCCATTGGGCCTGTCCATAATCCAGCACTACCAAAAGAAAAAAAAACTTTGCTTTTACTCAGTATGCAGGGCTACACTTTGCTCCCAATTTAGGCTGAATTTAAAGACATTTGTCTCCAAAATTTGTGGGTAGGAATAAGAAGCATGCTGTCATGGCGAAGATCAGTCAAAATTAATTTTGTCAAAATGTCGGGAAAAAAAGACATCATACAGCAATCAGCTCTGCTTGACTAATTTCATTGGACAAGTGTTCTTATATGTGGTATAACCACACTGGGACCTTTCACTGTTGCAAAGGTGATTCTAGGATGTTTTGTGGCCCTAGGGAAAACCTAGCAGGAGAAGATTCATGATCATTATCTTATAAAAGATAAGTTTGTCAGTCGTTGTCCTTGCCTATTGAAACACAGTGCCTCTGATCACTCCACTTGTCTGAAATGCCAGTTCTATTATTATAATATATATATATATATATATATATATATATATATATATATATATATATATATTTTTTTTTTTAAATAGCAAAACTGTACTACACTTACTATGGGCTGTCAATCAATCATTTCATGGCAACACAAAAAGCTCTATCTACTGTGGTTTCTTTGGGAACTAAAAGTATAATGCCAATAAAGAGGAAATAAATTACCATACCCCTTGCATGCCCTGCTTGGGGCACTCAGAGCCCCAGGATCCCCAGTTGTGGAAAGTACCAAGTACCAGACCTTAACCAAAACATTTTCACTTTTTATTTTTCAAAAATTACCATACCATACCATTGAGGGTTTTGGTGATTCACTAATGCATAGCTTTGTTAAGGTCCTGTAAAAATTTAATAAAAATCATCTAATTAATTATTGTACATGTCTCATACAGGTCTTATGTATCAACATATACAACATCTGAGGTTGTATTTGCCTAATACTAAGACCTGTATGAGACAAGTACAAGAATTAATTGGATGATTTTTATTACATTTTTGCACGAAAAAACATGAAATTAAAAGAGGGGCACTAACTTTTACACATGACTATGACATACAATTTGTCAGGTGCTTTAATGCCACAACATACACATAGTAATGATACACTCCATTATACCCAACCATTAAAATAAAAAAAGCCATAGGAAACACAATGCAGCTATTCATACACTTATTGTGTAAGGTAGCTGCATCGGGAATCCATACAAGCAGAACGTTGGCCATTTCTGGAATGCTACTGCTTTGCATTTCAGGCCAGAATAAAAGCAATACACTGGTCATAGGCAACCTGTTTAGCTGTCATAACACTGCCCAAACAAGGGACAAAGAAAGAGAAAAAGAAAGGAAAGCAGAAAAATAGGGAGACACCAATTCTCTCACATACAAAGCAGGATAGGGACAGAGGCAAGTGACAGTGAAAAGGCAAAAATGAGTGAGATGGACTGAAAAAAATGAGTGAAAGTTGCTAGTAGAGACAGAGAGAGGAGGTGCTCATGAAGACAGGTAGAGAAGCTCATCCTCTATTCTTCTTTATGACATGAAGGAAACCAGTGTCACCAGCTTCTTTTTCATCTTTCTAGTATATGCCCAAACTTTCCCAGAGTTTGGATAGTGCTGCAGGAGTGTGTTATAGGTTTGTGAGTCAGAAAGAATGACTGTGAGGTGGTGGGCTGTCATTCAAACGTGACCCCTCTTTTACACTTGGCCTTGATTCTGCTTACTGCCAGTGTATTACCCCAGGAAGCCTCTCCAAAAACATCTTTATTATAATAACATTGAAAACCCAGAGGCATCACTTGCCATATTCACTCATTTTAAATAAAAATATTAAGAATGTAGAAACTGCACAGGTAAAGATACATCCAAATAAATATTAATTTCTTTGTATATTAATTATGGATTTGAAATAATCAGGGAGAGAGGAAGATGACATGAGGGCTTAAGCACAAGCCACTTTTACTGGAAAGATAGTTCATTTGTATAGAGCTGCTCAGAGCTGTGAGATGTGACATAAGAGATTATGTAAATAAGCTTTTAGAAATTTTTGGACAATCTTAAGCAATGACACAGTTTACCAGATTTAACACAAGAGGATTTACATTTATTATATTTATCACAAAGGCACCCGTGCTTCCTCTTCAGTGTGATTTCACATTCCTCCCGACATGTACATTTCAAATGTTATTAGGTAATATGATACTTCTCTAGTATATGAGGTGATTAAAATAAGCACCACTATTAAACAAACACTTAACAATTTTGACATGGATATGAGACTATTTTTTTAAATATCATGATCTAATAATAAATTAAACATAACTGAACCAAGACAAAGGCATTAGCAAAAGATCTTTAAGTCCTTAAAGTTGAGGTTTGCCTGCTATGGATTGGGCTTGTTTTATCTAGCAGATCTCAGAAATGTTTTAACGGATTAAAATCTGGGGAATTTTGAGGCCAATAAAACACATTTCAATCTTTGCATTGTGAGCCATTGGCACCAATTGGTTCACTTTAGCATTTTCATGTGCATCTTATGTCAATAATGTTTTCACTCTATTGAAATATAAATAAAATAAAATATAAAAATACTGCTAATATAAGTCATAGGCAATCATATTCTTCATGCTTTCTAGCAAATTAAAGTATTTTTTACTCAATTCTTAAAACAAAATTATTATTATTATTATTATTATTTTTTTTTTTTTTTTACCAAATGGTTGTGATTTCGTGTGAGTGTGTGTATGTGTGTGTGCCCTGTGATAGATTGGCACCCTGTCCAGGGTGTACCCCGCCTCATGCCCTAAGTCTCCTGGGATAGGCGCCAGGCTCCCTGCGATCCTGAATACAGGATAAAACCGTATAGACAATGAGTTGGTGATTTCTGATGACAATCATTCCCAAAAAAAAAAAATCTGACCACATTTATTCCAGAAAAGTTTTTTTTTTCTTAAAGCTGTTTGTGTACAGCTCTGTACAGAAAAAATAAGAGACCACTGCAATTTACTCCTGAAAATATGTGGAATGTCATAAAGAGGAAGATGGATGGTCACAAACCAATAAGCAAAGCTGAGCTGTTTGCTTTTTTACAAAAAGAGTGGTATAAAATTACCCAACAGCAATGTGGAAAAACTGGTGGAGAGCATGAAAGCTTTAATTGCAAATCGGGGTTATTCCACCAAATATTGATTTCTTAATGCTATTTAGCCAAAGCATTAACACAATTTGTTTTCAAATGATTTGTATTTTGTTTTATTTGAGTTATTAAAGCTCTGAAGCTCTTGGGTTATTTTGATGTGTTGTGATGTCATAATTTCCTTTAAATATACACTCTAAATAACAATTGTTATACACTGAATTTATGAAAAATATTGTCAGCAGTTCATAAAAAATGAAACACACACACATTTGCAAAAATGCAGCTCCACAGCTGCAAGGAACCTCCACCATACTTAACTTTAACCTGCACATTAGGGCACATTCTCCAGCCCTTTGGCAAACAACATGCCTCTTGCTACAGCCAAGTATTTAAAATTTCGACTCATCAGTTCAGAGAACCTGTTGCCATTTTTCTGCACCACAGTTCATACTTTCGTGCATAGTTGCGTTGCAAAATAGCTTGAACAGCAGAAACAGCTTGAAACCCCTGACTGCTTGAAATTGTTGCCTGGGAGTCCTTGGTGATGCAATAAAACTACCTTGCATCTTGTTGCTGTGCTCTTGTGTCTTGCCATGCTGCATGACCTGTGACATGAAACTGTCTCACCCAGTCTTAAGCCTCCTACATAGCTGTTCCTGTTCCAGTTAGTGACTATTTTAACCTACATATAACATTTTATTATTATTTGAACCTGTTTGGTGTAACTGGTTAATCATACACCTGACTCTGATCCTACAAAATCAAGAACAAAATTAAAAAGTAAGAATTAAGAAGGAAGAATTGTGTCAAATCACAATGACTGAAAGGAAAACATGTGGAAGAAAAAGGACTGCAACAAGCAACAGGGATGACCACAACTTTAAGAAAAGTATCAAGCAACGTTGAGTCAAGAACTTCATAAAGCTGCAAAAGGAGTGAAGTTATGCTGGAGTCAGTGCAGCTAGAGCCCTTTTACACAGATTTCTTCAGGAAATTGGAAAGTGTCTTACCTGGAAGTAAGTAGACACTAAGACACTAAGTAGAAAAGGATCTGGACTGTTGCACAGTGGTCCAATGATCTCTTTTGAGATTTAAGTAAATTTGGAATTTTATTTAGAAATCATGGTCCCAAAGTAAGAGTGGCGAGGCACAGAATCCAAGTTGGTGATGACTGAGAATGATGTGGTGCCATGTTATCTGCTGATGTTGATCCACAGTGTTTTATCAAGACCAAAGTCAATGCATTCATCTACCAGGACAGCACTTCATACTTCACAAACCTTAAGCAGAAAAAACGTTCTGGATACCCTCATTACTAAGCTATTTTGTAGCCTCCTTACCAACTCTTGAACCCTTTTATATTGACTGCTTATCATCGTTTTTACTGAGCTGTGGCCTATGCTATTAAAATGCAGCCATGCATGAAAAGAGCCTGTTTACAGGGCCATTTCCCTGAAGCGAGGGAAACTCCAACAGCATTCAGTTTTATCAGTCACATTAATAAATCATGCACTCCTTTTGCATGTCAATCACTGAAGCGTTCTCTATGAAAAGAACAGAAAAAGAGGCTTAATGGGAAATGAGGACTGGAAAAAAGGAGGAATTAGGAGGGTGGAGTGGAATTGGCATGTGTAATTCTGCTTTGCCTTTTCATCTCTGTGTAAGATACTCCAGACTGATAAAGCATCTAATCCTAAAGGGAATCAAAAAAAAAAAAAAAAAAAAAAAAAAAAAAAAAGGGGGGGGGGGGATCCACATTTAACCAATTAAAGCCTCCCTATACCAGCCAGAGGGTATGGTAAGGGAGAAGAAAGGTCTGCCTCCCCCATCAGCCTCTCTTTATCTCCAAAGCACAAACAGGAGCAGAGAGAGAATAAACAAGAGAGACCCCTCTACACACCACTAAACATTTTATTAATGTTTTATTTTCCCTCATTTGATGTAAAAAAAAAAAATTCATATAAAATTAAAATAAATTGAATCTTTTTTAACACAGTGCTAAAGATATCAGCAAATAATAATAATAATAATAATAATAATAATAATAATAATAATAATAATATTAATAATAATAATAATACATCGCTGCTTTTGTTCATTTTCCATTTTTGCACTGGCCAATTAGATTTTTCCCCCTAATGTGACCTGACATGAGAAGATTCCTTCCCACAGCTTGTTGTGTAACTATGTTGTTCTCTGGTGGAGTGTGGCTTAGCCATGGCTTATTTAAATAGACACTAAAAAAGTGCACTTACACAAGGAGTGAAGTAAAAGGAGTTTGAGAAATGAAAAAATACATTATCTGAGAGGTATTTCTGAGATATATATCAGGAGAATTAACATGAAAAACATATGCTACCTCTGAAACCTATGCTACATTGTGATGGTTGAAACTGTCAGAATATGCTATTTAGATGTATTATTTTTTCATATACATACACAGTTACAAGAACTTTTATTTATTACTGAAAAAGCTTTTGAATAACTGTACATTTAATTATAATAAAATAGGCATTATAAAAATGTAAGCAAGAATAAAGATCCTACATGGTCTATTCATTTCTACTTAAAGCGTGTTTTATAACTATAGACTTACAATTTTGAAGACATTATATTATTAACCCATTTAACTACTATATTACCGAGGTTGAGAAGGGGAAAGTTAGCATTCTAGTGAAGTTACAGCATGTGGAGAGGGAACTCTTTTAAAGAGTTTTTATTATTATTATTTTTACTTTACAGTGGAGGAAATCAAAACTATTAATATGATATAAATATATTATATAGATTATTGAGCTTTTATCTGGTTTGACTGGTCATATGAATTTACTGGGTTAAATTCAAACATTAATAACTCAATAAACGATTTATACTGTTTTTTATATATAAATAATTCAATATGTTCTGTATGAAAAAAAATAGAAAATTAAATACCCGATAACTGCACAAACTACACTCATTTAATATTCTAAGACAGTCAAGTGTTTAAAAGGAGGTGAATTGTTTTTGAACTCCAAGAAAAAAAAA
>JAAGKR010002848.1:60184-72339 GCA_011419295.1 Clarias macrocephalus
CTAATCCTAAAGGGAATCAAAAAAAAAAAAAAAAAAAGAAGGGGGGGGGGGGGATCCACATTTAACCAATTAAAGCCTCCCTATACCAGCCAGAGGGTATGGTAAGGGAGAAGAAAGGTCTGCCTCCCCCATCAGCCTCTCTTTATCTCCAAAGCACAAACAGGAGCAGAGAGAGAATAAACAAGAGAGACCCCTCTACACACCACTAAACATTTTATTAATGTTTTATTTTCCCTCATTTGATGTAAAAAAAAAAAAATCTTTTTTAACACAGTGCTAAAGATATCAGCAAATAATAATAATAATAATAATAATAATAATAATAATAATATTAATAATAATAATAATAATACATCGCTGCTTTTGTTCATTTTCCATTTTTGCACTGGCCAATTAGATTTTTCCCCCTAATGTGACCTGACATGAGAAGATTCCTTCCCACAGCTTGTTGTGTAACTATGTTGTTCTCTGGTGGAGTGTGGCTTAGCCATGGCTTATTTAAATAGACACTAAAAAAGTGCACTTAGACAAGGAGTGAAGTAAAAGGAGTTTGAGAAATGAAAAAATACCTGAGAGGTATTATCTGAGAGGTATTTCTGAGATATATATCAGGAGAATTAACATGAAAAACATATGCTACCTCTGAAACCTATGCTACATTGTGATGGTTGAAACTGTCAGAATATGCTATTTAGATGTATTATTTTTTCATATACATACACAGTTACAAGAACTTTTATTTAACAAATTCAACAAAAAGGGTCTGGTGAGCACATACTGGAGTACATCTCCAGTACAAACTAGGCCTCAGCTCTTTATGCATTTAAATAAACTCTACCTGCTCCTGCAATCACATTTCCTCACCCAAGACCACAAGCAGACGTTTAAAGGGCTGTTTGAATGTTAACTGAAAAAGCTTTTGAATAACTGTACATTTAATTATAATAAAATAGGCATTATAAAAATGTAAGCAAGAATAAAGATCCTACATGGTCTATTCATTTCTACTTAAAGTGTGTTTTATAACTATAGACTTACAATTTTGAAGACATTATATTATTAACCCATTTAACTACTATATTACCGAGGTTGAGAAGGGGAAAATTAGCATTCTAGTGAAGTTACAGCATGTGGAGAGGGAACTCTTTTAAAGAGTTTTTATTATTATTATTTTTACTTTACAGTGGAGGAAATCAAAACTATTAATATGATATAAATATATTATATAGATTATTGAGCTTTTATCTGGTTTGACTGGTCATATGAATTTACTGGGTTAAATTCAAACATTAATAACTCAATAAACGATTTATACTGTTTTTTATATATAAATAATTCAATATGTTCTGTATGAAAAAAAATAGAAAATTAAATACCCGATAACTGCACAAACTACACTCATTTAATATTCTAAGACAGTCAAGTGTTTAAAAGGAGGTGAATTGTTTTTGAACTCCAAGAAAAAAAAATGAGTTCCTGCATTTACAGTAATGGGTATGAGGCTGATTTCTAGGTCTATACGGGTGTTATGCTTACATGGGGTGAAACTACAGTAGTAGTAAGGTGACCATTAGAGGGCAGTGTTGCATGAGACACATCTGGATTTACAGAAAATGAGACAGTGACTAAAAGGAATATACAGTATGGAAGCCTATTTCTGTCACTTTTCTGCAAAGTGCATAAAATGCACCATTATGTAAAACCTGACTTATTGTGTAAAAATTCGGACTTCCTAAATTCTAAATTTTCACATCTAACAATTCGTACATTGTTGTTCAAATCTGGCCAAAAAAGCTGTTCAAACCTGCCTGGCCCTATGTAAAAAAAAAAATAAAAAAAAGGAATTACTCCCACTTGCTAAATCATGAATGAACTGTGATTTTTAAAAAAGCTGAATTCAATTTGGAGCTTATGATAACAAATTCAACAAAAAGGGTCTGGTGAGCACATACTGGAGTACATCTCCAGTACAAACTAGGCCTCAGCTCTTTATGCATTTAAATAAACTCTACCTGCTCCTGCAATCACATTTCCTCACCCAAGACCACAAGCAGACGTTTAAAGGGCTGTTTGAATGTTAATCAAATTAAATAAAAGAAAAAGAAAAAAAAAAGAGAGAATAAAAATATAGAAAAGCAGGGATACACAACAACATTCCAACAGCAGTTTGATTCTGGGCTTTAACAAATTGTTATCTAAATCTAAATCTAGCCTTAATCTAAAATAACAAGTCATATACAAACCTATGCAATTTACAGATTTTAATAAACCACACAAGCTGCAGGCTAAGACTTCATCAAAGAAAAATCTGCCCCCCACCTCACAATTGCCAAATATCCTCAAACTCAGCCCATTATAAAAGAAATATAGGATTCTTCTTTCCCTTAGCACCAAATAATTTGAAGGCAGAAAGAAATGACAATAATGAAAGATAAGTAGGGCTACATGAAGAGAATTGGTGTAGAGCTTTAATGAGACATACTGCTTTGTAGATTAGCATCATCAAGACTTGGGCTCTGAACTGTGTGCAATGTGCTTGCTGTGTCTAATTATTAGGGCTGATTTGTAATTAATGAAATAAGTGGAAAGTATCCTCCTAAGCAGATTTAGTGATAAATCATCAAGGTTTTGCATATCCAGAATATCCAGACACACACACACACACACACACACACACACACACACACACACACACACACACACACACACTCTTTTTCTCTCTCACACACAGATGAATTTTCTTAATATTATTGTAAGGTCTTTCCACTGGCCTAATTATAAATGCCACTAAATTAAACCCTAACCTTGTGCTAAAAGACTAAATTTGATTTAAACGAAAGCTACCTTCTAGAATAGGTTTGTGCAGTAGGTCAAAATTGGAGTCTGTGCATAAAATATGGCTAAAGCTAACACTGAAGCTTGCCTACGGGAGCACCACTTCTGTCTGTTTCATGTTTTCTCTTCTCAGTGATGAACCACTAAGAAATCTGAAAGATCTCTGGTTAAAGAAGACTCTATTCTAAGAACTGTAAAATTAGCTAGGCCCAGGAGATTTATGTCCAATTTATACTGCCAGTTCAGCACAGCAGTACTGTGCCATCGTTGCACATTGGCGTTCTGTATGAAAAGAATGTAGCACATTGTTTTAGAGCCATTAAGCCGGTAGCAGAGGCAGTGACAGTGGCAAGACGAGATATTCATCCATGAGAGAAACCCTCGTATGCAATTTTGGATACTTACACTGGATAATTACTGCTGTGATGCCTTATGTTTCAGTGGCAACAAGTTAATTACCCCTACTTGATGCAGTGAGTAGGAGAAAATAGTCTGGTTTAAAAAAAATCGTGATTAGCGATCACTTAGTGTAATAAAATATAAAATATAAATATAACAGTTGGGCAGTGAGAGTAAAAGCATTTCCACATTCACAATATGAAAGAGAACTTTGGATTTGGACTAAACAGCTGTGTAGTCTTAAGAATACAACTTTTCACTGAGGCTAACTGAATCTTGATTTCGTGGTAAAGTGCTCGCTTTATTATCCGGAGATCACTAGTTTGCTTCTCAGGTGATGATGTAGTCTCCCGCAGCCTCTCAGTGGGATGGGATAGGAGGCACTTAGATTACACAAGCAGAAAGAGCAAATAGAGCTGTCCTCCGAGTGTGTTACGCCGCCCCCAAAGGTGCGTGAGCGAGCAGTTCGAAAAGCAGTTCGTCAAGACGTGTCTTGGCTGGAGACACGTCATGGTTTTCGGCCCTCCCTGACTGGTAGTAGTAGCCTTAATGTGAGAGCTCCCTAGTGCCGGGTGGGAATTGGATACAACTAAATTAGGGAGAAAACTGGAGGAAAAGCCAAAAAAAAATAAAAAATCTGACTTGAACCTTTGATTATTATTAATTTTGAGAACCTCTGACCTAACATGTATTTTAAAGTACACTTTGAAGACAAAAATGGGCCAATTTAGTCCCAAGAAGTTCTGAAATAGAACATTACATAAAATATACTTGAAGTTTACTTAATAAAATTAAGTTTAAGTATAAAAAAATATATATATGTATGTTTTTGTTAAGGAAAAACATACAGTACTACAAACTAATATAAAATATTTGGTGCATAGTTTAAGTCACAAGGGAATTAAAAGTATCACTTCTAATAACACATATTATCACTCACTCTTCGTCTATACTGCTCCATCCTGTATACAGGGTTACTTGGGCCTGGATCCTATCCCTAAGAAGAATTAAAGCATGAGATGGGCAGGGTACCAATCCATCACACGGATACACACACTGTGGGCAATTTGGGAACATCAACTAGCCTAATCTATTGTCTTTGGACTGTGTGAGGAAACTGGAGCACCGAGAGGAATCCCACAGGTAGAATATGCACACAGACCCGAAGTGGGAAGTGGGAAGCCGCCATGCACAGAATTGTAATTTTATGTGGGGAAACACAAAATCTATGTATGTACCAGTGCTGTTATATTAACCATCGACAAAGTTGGATCCTGGTTTGTCCAATAATATTACTCTCCTTTGTAACTGTGTATAATGGTAAACAGCAGTCATCACTTCTTTTACTCTCATTTATTTACTAGTTATAATATCAGTACAAGGAGGACATCAAAATGAGCAGGATACAAGACAAACTGAAACAGCTCTCTGTTGAGCGTTTATAACAACAGAAACACCGGAGTAAGACAGAATACGACATGATTTTGCTACAGAACTGTCAAGTGCTTCAGGTGCATGTTGGAAAGTGTGTACAGGTTCATGGAAATCATCAGTCATATCAAATCATAAAGCTGTCAATCACCCTATCAACCATAGCCTTTTATTCATCATCAAAGAACTCCTATTAAACCCATTTATTCTTAGGAAAAATGTTGGTTGCGATATCAATCTCAACGATACTCGTAAAACTTGGGAATGGGCAGGGTTAAAAATTGTTCTGTAGCAAGCCACTAGAGGGTCTCAGTGTAGCTTTACTTTTAAATGCCTGGTACAACATCTGCCCACATATACAGTTGTTGGTCTGCCCAATTTCACTTTCTCTCTCTCTCGCTCTTTCTCACACACGCACGCGCACGCACGCACACACACACACACACACACACACACACACACACACACACACACACACACACACACACACACACACACACACACACACACACACCATTGCTTTCAGAAACAGTGGCAAGAAGTTGTCAAGGTCTTCAAGTACAGGCCTTCAAATGTGGGAGGCAGGCCATTCCCAGCTCAGGATATCAATTATAGATAGGGGTTAGCATGGCTGCTTCGGATTGCCATGTCAGAGTATGGATAGACAGCTGTGGAGAACTGAAGATCTTTCTATCCGATGTGTGCTTGTGTGAATGTGTGTGTGGAATGGTTAAAAGGGAACTGAGAGTGTGTTAGGATGAGAAATGGGTGCTTAAAGAGGGTACACAGTGGCAGATATTTTTCCACAGGTGATGAGCTTTCATGTCTCAGGAAGTGAGAGGCTTTTCACTTGCTGCTCCAGAATGGAAGTGGGTGTCACAGATGTCATGTCTGGAGCAAAGACTGTGTGCAAGTATGTGTGTTCTTCTCTGATTTTTTGTGATTACATTGAGCACAATTAGATCAGTTGTAAAGTGGAAGTGGACTGTTTGAGAGACATTTGAAGGAAAGGCAGAGACATATTACTAATATGCAAGTATGCATTTCGTGTGTGTGTGTGTGTTGCCTTACATGCACAAGTTGTTCCTGGGTGTCAAACTCTCTGGAGCAATTTTCCCAGTGGCAGTTGGTTTCATATACAACTTCTGCCTCCTGTTTTCCATCTTCCTTTTCTTCCTCCTCTTTCACCAGTGTCATTCCATCTGGATGATCCTGTACCAGCATAATACAAACAAGAGGACACACTTTGATCAATGTTATTCAATTTAGTGAAATGTCCTGAAAATGTATCGAAGAGTAATGCATGATGTAGAAACTCGAAGCCCATTTACAAACACTATGTACATTGATGTACATAGTATTACAATTATGTAAGTAAATTGATAAAGGTATTCATTTTGAAAAAAAAAAACCTTTACCTTTAACCAGGAGAAATTCATGCAACAATGGAGCAAAGCAAATCATGACACTAGAATGAGACTATATGTTATACAACTGCATTGTGGAGTAATTTGGGATAATTCAGGACCGTCACATCATTGTATCAGTGAAGCACAGTTGTGTCTATACTTTCCAGAACCTTCTCTCTCCCTGTTGTCACATCCACCATGGACAACCCCCACCCCAGACTGACAGCCGCACATCTGACTTTGTTGTCTGCCTCACTTCTATTGTTTGTGCGTCTTTTGTTGTGTTCCTCTAACTAGTTAGCCTCTGTGTTTCCCTCTTCATTCACTGTTACTTTTTGGTTACTGTTATAGAGTTCTGAATGTATGTAGAATTCGTTCATTTGTTTTTCAATGTAAAAGAAAAAAACAAAACAAGAAAAAAACTTTTTTTTTTGAATACTGGTGAAAATAAAATAATATTTAAAAAAACTAAACAGATAATGGCTCATTTTCCATTTTTTTTATTTTGTCCTCAAATCAAAACCAGAAAATAAAAAACGATAAAGATGTCTTACTTTCCATTTATATATTTTTTCAATGACACAAATGGTGTGACCCAAGAGTTTTAACTTGTTTTAAGTTTTAACTTAAATAATAATAAAAAATATTAATAAAACATGCTGTGTTGTGTTTTGTTTTATTAATAATTTTTAAAATTATTATTTACCTGAAGCGTGGAAATTTTCATGCTGTTTAAGGAAGCCAAACATGTAATGCTTTGAGAAACTGCATATAAACCATGAAGAAAGCAGCAGGACAGGGGCAGGACTTTTACACATTTAGTTAATGGCACAGAAAGTGGCAAACAAGCATCAGTGATCTCAACGGTGCCAAAACATTGCATGACACCAGTGCACACAGACGCTTTAAATGTAATAATTTTTGCCACTTCTTAAAAGTACATTTTAATTAAAATGTTTAGATTAGATTAGATTGCATTCAACTTTATTGTCATTAGTCAAAGTACATGTAAAAAGCCAAAGAAATGCAGTTACAGTCGCATTTAACCAGAAGCCCATAAGTGACAATGTGGTAATAACAATGTGGTGAATGAGTGTATGGGTTCGTATGTATATGGGAGAGAATGATTAATGTACGTTATTTAGTATGTTATAACAACATGTTATATATGGTAATAAACAATATAACTTTAAAAAAAAACGTGCCATGGAAAAGACAAGTCAAGGAGATGCTCAACAGGATATACACGTACATATACGAGTTTCTGTATGATACAGTATATAGAGAATAAACAGGGTGGATAATATAGTAGTGCATTGATAAACATAAATTATGGATGGTGCAAAGATACATAGTTGAAAAGCAGTGCAATATAGACTGAAAATGACAGTGCATTAGTGTAGTGGTTAACACGCCATGAGCAGCTGTTCAGTGTGGTAATAGCCACAGGAAAAAGCTATTTTACAGTCTGTATGTGCGGGCACTGTAGCAAGTGTAGCGCCTGCCTGATGGGAGAAGGGTGAATAGTCCATGATTGGGGTGAGAGGTATCTTTGATAATGCCTCTCGCCCTTTGCAGGCAGCGTTTATAGTGAATGTCCAAGGAGGGTAGCTGAATACCAATGACTCCTTGGGCGGTTTTCATCACCCTCTGAAGGGCTTTATGGCCCAAAGCAGTGCAGGTCCTGAACAGTGTTGGGGCACGTTACTTTTTAAAGTATCTAATTACATTACAAAATTACTGCCTTCAAAAAGTAATCCGTTACATTACTCCGTTACTTTCTGAAAAAAGTAACTAGTTAGAGTACTTTAACACTGCAGAAAATGAAAACTCCTTTGTGATTTCTCATGCATGTTGTTTTAGTCACCTACGTGCTTTCGCACGGCTGAGGATTTGTTCCTGCTTCCTCCTGGGTGGATCCACCATTAAGTCTCACTCATTTTGCCCATGTATGCTGGATTCGTCTCGAATAGAGACCTCTCACCCTCAAACTTACTAAGGTTGCTCTGTATATTTGCGTATCGAATATACCTTTATTTTTTGTACAACTGTCTGTTTCTCCAAACCAAAAGCTTGTGGCATGCCTTACTATTAAATGCCTTACTATTAAAGTTGCCTAGTCAGGAATCTTTACTAACATTATCTTTACTAAGATCTCTATTAATCTTTACTGTGTAAGCGGTTTGCCGCATGGGCGGCACCACAAACACAGACACAAGGCGAGGTCTTATGAAAAAGGGGAATTTTATAAAGAAAAATGTGGAACAAAAATATTTAAGGAGGGGTGACGGAAAGAAAGGGAAGGAAATTATGTGAAGATGTGGACGTGCAGGTCTGGTGGCAGTGCCCAGCTGCCACGCTGTCCTGACCAACCGGCCAGTTCTCCATTGGGCACGGCCTTAGGCGGGAGTCCCTTCTGATGTCTGATGGCTAGGATGCTTCCTGGTTGGAAACTAGAGCCTTAGTCTGGATAATAAGCTGCCTTTTTTTCCTTTTCGGCGGAAGGATCCCAAAGGCTGGCTCAATGTGGGAGTGCGAGTACCGCTGCAGCTCGTTCAGTGTTTGCTGTCCTTCAAGCAGCAATTAAACAACTGCTTTTAGTTTAGTTTCTCTGAATTCCCTGAAGCGTGTTACATCTCCCCGCTCGCATGCCACTGTTCCGCGTTTTTAGCATCTAAGATCTTCAACGCCAGACCAGACAGACCCCAAACTACACGCCCTGCCTTGGTTTTATAATGTGGGGAGAAGTCCGCAAACCGCTGATTACCTCAAATGGTATTAACCTTTGCATTATTAGTGTTCTATCACTTATTTCTTTCATGTCTTTCCTATCAATGTACCTTGTTGGGACTCTGATTTCCAGTTTGTAGTTAACTAGACAGGGTACTGTCTGTTATGTTCTCTCAGTCAGTATTTGAGATGGGAAAAGGCGGCGACACTGGAAAAAGAACATCTCTAACTTTGTAGAGTAATGCAGTTATTAAAATCTATGAAGTGCTATCAAATAAACCACAGTTCATTAATAAGACAAATATATACTATATAGTTTTCAAGACATATTGCTTTTTTCTTGTTGAAATGAAATTTGTTAATGCATGAAATTGTTAACAATAATATAAAACCAAGCTACATAACCCCAGTATCTCGATTTTTAATTAGGGCGAATAGCTTTAACGCTCAAAAGATAAACAAAACAAAACAAACAAACAAATAACTAAGAAAAGGTTAAAGTCATGAGAAGCGGCAGGGTGGCTTAGTGGTATGCACTGTTGCCTTGCATCTCCAGGGTCTGGGAACCTCAACAGAACGTGTTCAGAATTCATTCTGCTATCAACAATCACACCTCAATGTACTGTAGCATCCATCAAAACCATTACAATCTAACTACCATGCAATGATGTCACTTCAGTAAAAACTAGTCAAATCAGTACAGGTCTTCTGCACTTTAATTGATTATAGACGATTAAAGAAATTAACTGGATCAGAAATATTTACAATACCAGTCACAATTTGGGAAGGAAAATAAAAACCATTGAGACATTATTGAAAAGATAATACTGATCATGCCGCCTTATTTTAACAGGCAAGTTTTTAATTTCAGCTGTCTGTAATTCCAGGCCTTCCAAGTGTCCTTAAGCTTTACACCAGTCATAATATCATGTCCAGAGAAATGTCACTGCTTTAATTTGCCCAGTCTTTATCTCGAAATAATTGTGGATTAATTGCACGTTGCCTGTTACTAATGTGTGCTTCTGTTGTACATGATCTGTTCCTAATCCTTCCTGTAGCCTGAGTAAAATAAAATTAAAAAGAATTTAAAGCTTAATTTAGCTTACTAAATTAAACTTTGGGCCGATAATGGTCCAGATTACCAGTCAAAAATACAGTACGGTACCAGTCAAAAGGCACAAATTTGGATTTATTTTCTACATTCCAAAAAAATTGGTAATTAAGCTTAGCCGTTATTCATCACCTTTACATTAGTGCACAGAGGAATTATAATTTTTTTTTTGCATATGTCAGCTATTTATGAAGCAGACAATGTTAATGCCTAAACAATGCCTTGTTCAAGGGACAATCAGTAATAAAGAGCCTTAAAACACTGAGCCACCACTGCCAGGTAACAACAACAACTACGTAAATATAATTAGAAGGTTTGCCTAAACTTTAGCCTGGTAGTGTATTTGATTCCAAAATAATTTGGTTATTAACAGATAGTGATATTTACAAGTACAACAGCAGTACTTGATATTTGATTTGAAAGGATTGTGGCCTCTATAACAATCCGGTTTTTCCTTATTTTCAGATTGAAAAGTAGGCCAGATTAACGTGAACCACTATGAATCAAGTTTTTTGGCTGTTTAACACAGCTTTTAGAGGTTTAATCATTATTAATGTTTCATCATTATGTGGCTTCGCAGTATTATCTGTGGTAGGCATGATTATCAGAAAAAATGCAGAATAGTTTAATTCTTGTTCATATGACAGCAAGAGCTATATATATTTTTTACATGACAAGTGGGTTAAAAGGCTATGTGAACTATATTTGCTAAAAATAAAATTTAAAAAGCCATAAATATTTTATATATTTACATTTTAATATTTCATACTTGTCAAGAGGTGGCCAAACTATTCAGGGACCAGAGGTCTGTAAACTATTAACTTGGATAACACCTCTGTTTTTTTTTTATTTTATGTTAAGCATCTGTTTCTGTTTTTACATAAAATGTTTATTGTGACTTAACCTATGGGACGATTGAGCGCGGCAATGAAAAGAATTTACAGTACGGTATACTATATACAGTATATTGTTAGTCTGTCTGCATCTCACCACTGAGCAGGCTATTAAAGAACACTTAATATAAATGTTGTCTCAGCAATACTTACCAATTCAGCATTTTATCAGTTTCCTGCTATGAAACGTCCTGTTTCGGACATCGAAGTTGCCCTAACACTGTTTAAAACTCACTTTTAGATTTGTGACCCCTTATTTTATCAATTTAAAAAGTCACAAAATTTCATTCACAACATCATTTTCTCCAGACAAAGGATAGATCATGTCTTATATTCTACTGGGCATATGCACATAACAGAAATATGTGGATATAACCTTTTCAGCAGATTTTTCAAGCCACACATACAGTACACTGATCAGCCAACATTAAAAATATTAACATTATAACCAACTAGGTTATAGGTTCCTCTTGTGCCACCATAGCAGCTCGGGCTCCTTAGAGTGTCGATCCAAAGGGCCTCTGGGAGCATGCTGTGGTGCCTGGCACCAGGATGTTGGCAGAGGATTAATTGTGTGCTCGATCAGATTGGAATCTGGGGAGTTTGGAGGCCAGATTGGCAGCTCTTGGGTTCTTTCCTTGCTGGGCCTCATGTTTGGTGGCCTGCAGTGCACTCTGGGTTTTAGTACTCAGCATTGACTTTTTTTCCGATATCAAACCTTCCCTGTATCTCCAAGATTCTGGAAAAGTATCACAGCAGCTATGTTCACATCTACATAGAAATAGCATAAATTAACTGTATCAGTCAGGATTTAGGCCTCATCACAGCACAGAGACAGCACTTGTTAAAGTAGTAAATGACCTCCTATTGGCCTCTGATCGGGGTTGCGTCACTATACATGTGTTACTGTGTGTTACGTGTGCAGCTTTTGACACCATTGATCATAGTATTCTCCTTCACAGATTAGAAAATGTAGTAGGAATTAAGGGAACTGCCTTCTTGTGATCCTATTTGACTGATCGTTATCAGTTTGTAGATTTAGATGGTGACCATTCCTCAAGTGGAGTTTGGTGTTCCACAGGGTTCAGTTTTAGACCCACTGCTTTTTTCCCTTTACATGATTCCTCTGGACAACATAATTCGTAAATATGGTATTAGTTTTCATTCTTATGCTGATGACACACAATTATACGTCTCATACACCTCTATTGTAACGCCTTACTGTCTGGTTGTTCAACTAGGTGTATAAACAAGCTTCAGTTAGTCCAGAATGCAGCAGCGAGGGTCCTCACTAAAACCAGAAGATACGAGCACATCACCCCTATCTTATCTACACTGCATTGGCTC
>JAAGKR010002849.1:0-84732 GCA_011419295.1 Clarias macrocephalus
CATATTCACAGTAAAGTAAAGACATTCTTCATTTGCTGTCCCCCAGTGAATACCATGAATAATAATAATAATAATAATAATAATAATAATAATAATAAAAATAAAATAGAATATAATACAATTAAATACATATAATACAATATGTAATATAATAAATACATATACTGAATAAAAATATTATATATGAAATGATATATTAAAACATAGCATTAAAAGCAGAATATGAAAATATGAAAAATGCAATATCCAAGTATATGAAAAAGTCTGCAGTGTGTGTGCAAATTGTGCAGATGATTGTTCAAGTGATTGGTGAACATGTAAACAGTCAAATGTTTATATTTGAAAATATAATAAAACAAGACTAGTTAGGTTAGGATACTTTTATTTTAGAACTGACATCCACTTTTAAAACAAATATAAAACAAAATATGACACAAGAAAATATGACCACTCAGGACATACCAGAAACATCTAATTATAAACGAAATAAATAAAATTTGAAATATATAAAACACACTCTAAATAAATCTAAAGCAAAAGGATTATTGATGAGATTAATTGCAATAAATTTGCCATACATTATTATCAGAAAAAGAAAAAAAATCTTAATTGCACAATTCCTCAGGTTTGTAATGTGATTTCAAAAAATTGCTTGTGATGCAGCGCAGCTTATAAAAGGCTTATAGATCTTATGTAATAGTGTAAAAGTGTAACAGTGCATCTGCACCTCTTGATGTGAATCTCATCTCCGAATGCGAGCTTTAAAATGAACGCATCACACTAGCGGTTTCCTTCGTTCAGTAAAATAAGTGTGTAAGTTTGGACAGACCACTCAAGAGCCGAAAGACCTAAAGGCGTTTATTTTGTCCTAGCGTGCGCCGTTTTTCTTTTTGCTTGCTAACTTCATTTCACTAAACTATAACACGGAATAAAAATATTACCTTCCTGCTTGAGAGAGAAAATTTTTTTAAATAAATAAATCAGCTTAATATCAGAGTGTGTGGTTAAGCAAGTGAGATTTTCCCCCCCTGGATGGAGAGCACGGTGTGTTTGATCTGCCGCTAGCTGCTGGTTACTTAGCAGTCAAGTCTCGGTCTCGAGAGCACAATTTGCAAATCAAGCTGGATCTGGGTCTGTGTCTGGAGCGGCTGCTATGCACACAAACACACACACACGCACGGACACACTTAGCCACACTTACACACACTGGGGAGAAAGGGTAGTGTGTGAGGGCAGGGTGTGAGAAGCCTGGAAGTAGCAGGGCTGTTTAAATGGAGATCCCAAGAGCTCTCTCACAAAGACAGGAGAGATTAGACAAGAGCTACTGTTGTCTTAGGAGCACCATTTAGAGAGCGTGTACTCAAAACACTTACATAAACACACTCGCACACACACACACCACACACACACACGGAAACGCACATGCCATCTGCTATCCTTTCTTACACCTACCTATTTTTTCATGTTTGTCAATGTCCAGAACTGACACTGCTGCAATTATCTCCTCCACTCAAGAACTGTGTCTATAGGCTTACGTAAGCCTTCCATAGTGTTTCGCTCTACTCTACATAGACCCTTAATCAAGACCATCATATGAGCTGTCGTAAAGGATCATTTAATATAACTGTTGATATGTTTAATATAAAAGTTGAAACGATCACCTACAGTAAGACGTACTGTATGATGTGACAGTTCTGTCGACATAAGGCTGTTATAACATTCACACATGGCTTTACATTAACACTTAAGACATCATCAAAGAGTGACTTTACAGCTCAACACACGTTTGACATGTCAGAATGGTGGTGCTGTGATGTGGCATATGAAACGTAATAATTTTCCTATGTCGCATTATAACCCTGACGTCACTATGACATAGCGGAACAACTACCCGGAACTATGACGTCAGCTGGGAGAAGATTCTGAAGTCAGTAGTTTGGTGAATGACGAACCAATAATGTTGTCAGCTTATGAGAGGCTTATGTACTGTAGATGTTATGTAGTTCTATGAATGCTGCCCGTAGGTGCACCTACAGTGTGACATTGAAATAACAGCTTTTCCGGCCTCTGCTGCACGACACATTTTCTTTTAATTTTGTAATAAGTCTGATTTGGATGTGTTTCTTCATTACCTTTTGTCATTCTGGCACAGCAGAGGTACAATGTTGTAACGTTCCAACCTGCATAATTTGATTGCATATATAGAACTTAATTTTTAGTTTAGTACAAAATTTATTCCCTAAAGTCTGACCTGAATTCCGATTTTGAGTCATCAAAATAGCTAAAAGCACTGTTTATGCATCTTTGTGGAACTGTTCACTACTCTACAGTACTTGGTGCCCATGACTGCATCACAGCCATGCTGATATTCAGCACAACCGAGTGCGATATTGCTTAATTAATCATCTTTAAAATACCAGCTTTTAATATATATTTTTTTATTTCCCACGATGTGAACATGTTCATTACCCGCTGGTTAATTCAAAGGTTTTTCCATTTTGCAGTCAGCGTCACTCTTAACGCTACAGTATGTCACATCTTTAATATTATGTCACTCTGATGCAGATTTACTCCAAGCATCCACATTCTAATGCAAGTAAGCTTGGTAGTAAGCAACCAAAATGAGATATTTTGCTCATTTTTTGGCAATTTAACCTTAGTCACTAACACTTCATATTCATCTTACAAATGGTTTATGTATGAAAATCTATCAAAATCCCCCTAAAGTGTTTCGGGTTATTTCTAAATCTAAAGGGATTTCCTCTAGAAAGAGTATGTTCATGAACAGTCTTCTTGTTTAAAAAAAAATGCGGTATAGTTCCGCTCAATGCCTCTAGAGGGTCGTACCTGGTTGAAAAGGTTTACGTGCTCCTTCTTCATGATAACATGGCAGCCCATTCAGCTCACTAAACAGTGAAACTTGCGGGCGACTTGTAGTATGAAATTGTGCCTCATTCCCCCAACAACCCCCGACCTCGCAACCAGTGACTTCTTCCTCTTTACATCATGTGGCAGGAGTTTGATGACGGCAAGGCGATTACAGAGGCGAACTTTTTCTATCAAAAGCCAAAAGAAGGCTTCTTCAGAGATGATCTCCACCAGCTCATCCAGCGCTTTGAGAAGTGTCGCCTTAGTTCTGTTAACGTCTTCTTGAGAACAAAGCGCCATCTAGTGGTGACAGCCGGTAAATTAATAAATAGTGCTTCAGTGGGCGTGTTTACTGTGAAATCTTGACCCGCCTCTCTGTCAGGAGAAGGAGGGGTGATCATGGCAACCACATGGCAGCCACACGGCAGCCATAAGGCAGCCACACGCCAGTCACACGACGGTTGCCCGACCCCTGTAGTTTTGAGTGGCTACATCTGTATATATAATTTTTTTTTTTTCCCAGAATTAAGAAACACCCTAATGACCAAAACCTTGGATCCATAATGACTAAAACTCACTCTTGCATATCCCTCGCATGATCTTATCACGCTGTGTGATTTAAACTCTTTGATCAGAAGATTAAGATTCGTAATCACCCAGAGAGGAGATCAATTTTGGCACAGGGGCATTGTAGCACACAACCATTGGAGCTTCTCTTCATTTTAATTTCCCTCTCCGTCTTTTTCCTCCTCTCTGTTTCTGTGCTTTGTATGTTTAAATTCCTGCAATAAATCCTCATAGGCTTCAAGTTCCTGTTTACCAACAACTTCTTCATTTTTCGGCTGCACGTAGTCTATTCCCAGGGCCAGTGGCCTAGATACACACCAGCTGCATACCTGGACACGGGGAAATTACCTGTGCAGGAATATTTTGGGCCGATAGGCAGCACAGGTGAGCAGGTTAAGGTGCTAGCGCTCAGACGTAATGCTTACAGAATAACCAAAGTAACGAAGCAGCTTTACAGGAATGCAGGAGTAGATCAAGGTTTCTGACAAACAAGTTACCTTGGAGGCGAAAGCGACAAGGAAAACTCCCCGGGAGCTGTACACATGTCTACTCTAGAGTTTTTATTCTCTGGAGTGGATCTCAAAGTGCATATGTTTGCAGAGTAAAAGTTGTAAGTCGTTATCTGTCTAACACAGCTGGTGTTGTCTCTCCCAAGCCTCTGAATTTGGCTGACATGCTGGGAATAAACACGAGGTGATGTTTGGAAATGTACACATTTTTCTTGCTATTAATATATCAATTAGCCAAGATAATATTGCTCCACATTAAGGCTACTACTACCACTCAGCCGGGAGGGCCGAAGACTATCACGTGTTTCCTCCGAACCACGTGACGCCAGCCGACCGCATTTTTTCGAACTGCTCGCTCGCGCACCGTTGGGCCGCTTTTACCGCTGCGCCACTCGGAGGCCGCTGCTGATATCTCTGCCTAGTTCAGTTTATGCACGAGGAAAAATGCTGACTTGACAGTTCTCCCGAACATGATCATCGAGACCCTGCACAAGAGGGTCAGCCACAAAAGCTTCTGTATCGATCCATATTCATGGAAAGCTGACTGAAAGGGAAAAATGTGATGACAAAAGGTGCTTAAGCAACAGGGATAATTGCAGCCTGAAGAAACTTTCCAAGCAAAGCCGATTCCGAGGCTGGAGTTAGTGATTCAAGAGCCACCATGTGAAAATATCGTCTGGAAATCAGCTACAACTGTTTAACAATTCTAAATATTAAGCCATTCCTGAACCAGTGGCATCTAAGAAGAAAAAGAACAGGATTATTGCAAACTGACCTGTACTCTATAGAGAATCTACGGGGTATTGTCAAGAGGGAGATGAGAAACACCTGACTCAACAATACAGATGAGCTAAACGATGCTATCAAAGCAACGCAGCTTTCAATAATGCCTCATCATTTCCACAGGCTGAATGCCTTCATGCTATGCATCTTGATCCAATAATTCTTGCTTAACCTGTTCAAGCGTTTCTTAAGTGCATAAATTGACAGAAATTTTAACAGCTTAAAGTTTAACATTTTTTTATATGTAAATTGTTTTTGATTGATCTCAGGAAATTCTAATATCTTCAAAATATGTTCAAAAGCTATAATGAAATTATAATAAATATTATTTTGCTTTACGAGTTATAAATCTAGAATATGAGAGTTTCTATGAGAGCCGTGATTAATGTGGAAGCACTAAGTACCTCTCATCCCTCCCCTCTGAGAGAGCTCGGCCAATCAGCTATATAGGTACACTATATATACATAAACAGGACACACACTCCATGCCGATTTGTTATCCTCTCCGGAGAGCTGGGATCTTACACGTATTGTCCTTCTGACTCTTCCTGTGCTAATCATAAGAGCAGGATATCGTCCGCTCTGCATCCCATACATGCACACAATTAAACAATTAAAGCTTTTATAGAGTCATCGAGGAGGAGAGGGGGGGTGTTGGAGGGTGGGGATAAAATAGAAATTTCCTTTTAGCTAATGGAAGAAGATGGGCAGAAGCAGTGTGGGATTTGAAAGCTTGAGCTGAATGCATTATGAAGCGCTTGGAGAGCTTGCTTTCTCCCGCTGTGTAAAAATGGATCTCGGCGCCACCTACTCTTATAAGAGCATACAAGAGGCACTTAAGCTGCTTCTTCTCAAGCGTTTAGCGCACTGCAAACTGTTTTAGAAGTACATTGAGAAGCATTGACTGCATGCTCAATACTCTACTAGTTTGCTATTAAGTTGCTAAGTGGTTCAGATAAAAAATAATAATAATAATAGGACATAAGGTGATGAGCAGAGAGATTCAGGGAGATCAACTTGAATCCAATTTCTTTGAATCTGTGAGCATGAATGGTAGATTTCATTTGAAAGTTATACCTTGTAGGCTCTCTGCATATTCTTTTCAGTGAATCAGATGATTTGACTTGACTCTCCAGTTATTTGTCACTTATTCAGATCACTCACTCACCGTCTATACCACTTAATCCTGTATACAGTGTCGCGGGGGACCTGGAGCCTATCCCAGGAGACTTAGGGCATGAGGCAGGGTACAATCACAGGGCACACACACAAACACACATACTCTATGGGCAAATTTGGGAACTCCAATTAGCCTAATCTGCAGGTCTTTGGACTGTGGGAGGAAACCGGAGAACCCTGAGGAAACCCACCAAGCACAGGGAGAACATGCAAACTCCATGCACACACAGACGGGAATCGAACCCAGACCCTGGAGGTGCAAGGCAGCAGTGCTAACTACTACACCACCTTGCCGGCAATTTTTTTTTTATAAAATTAAGCTTATCTCATTTGACCGATCTCTTCCTTGCTTTGCGGTGAGTCAGATCATTGATCTCCGATTCTTTAGCTCAGCATTCTGTTTCTTTTCTCTATAAGTCAGCTCCTTTGACTCGGACCTTTTGACTCAACTCTCTGGTTCTTTTCATCGATCATGTGTCGAATCTTTTGTCAGATCACTCAAGTCAGCACAGTTACTCAGCTCTTCAGCGCTTTTTCGCTGACTCACTTTGTTTTGACTCGGGTGCTAGAGTATGACTCAGCTTTCTGGCTCTTTTTAGTGAGTCACATTATTTGACTTGGATCATTTGACTCAGCTCTCCAACTCTTTTCAGTGAGTCCGGTCATTTTACCCGGCTCATTTGCCTCAGCTCTCCAGCTCTTCCCAGTTATTGGGTTCATTTGTGTCAGCTCTCTGGCTCTTTTCAATGAGTCAGCTCGTTCACCTCAGTTCATTGACTCAGCTCTTCACCTCTTTTTAGTGGATCACATCGTTTTCTGTCTTTTCTGTCTCACCATAACTTCCTGTCTCTTTCTGGTGGGGCAGATCATTTAACTCGGATCACTTGACTCAGCGAGTGAGAAAAAGCAATGTTCCATTACTAGAATGCATTATTACATTAAACCACCGCCCCCCTCTCGCTAACCGCACAAAAAGAAATTTAGTCAGATGCCTGATACCTGATATTGTTTGTACACATTTAATTCCATTTGGTTTCTTATCTGTGCATGTACACTATTATGCGGCTTAGCTCAGCTGAAAACAAAAGTATTGTGTATCCATAATTTCACCTGGCTCATACCCCTGATGCAAAATTTATTTTATAGCCACCGCCAAGTCTGAGCTGAACAGCAAAATCAATAGACAACAGCAGACACATGGACATATTGGAATTTTATTGAACGTCCATACGAAAGAGTCCATCAAAGTACAGCGAGTCCATGTCTCTCCTGTTGTCTAATTTTTAATTCAGTGTCTATATTTCATACTCTGAAAAGCACAGATAGTAGTGAGCTCACCTCATCCTCTGAGTGTCTGATATCTGATACGTCTGATATGCTTCAGAATCTTGTAGGAGAGAATCTGATCGGGTCGCCAGCGGGATGTATTTATCAACTGCATATGGTTGGTATGTCTGTATGGAAGTACTGTAAGCTATGATTATTCCCAAACAGTACCAGGTTTTCTACTCAGTCTGTATTTCAGGACCAAGGACAGCACTTTCATCAGCCTGCTTTAAGGCCTTTTATATTTCCACTTTCACTGTAAGATATTACGTTTTCAATTCATGCTGCCTGTAAGCATTATTAATTTCTGTGCTTTCTGTGCATGTGGGGTATAAATGCCTGTAACTTAGAATCACATTATTAGAGACATGCTTACCATGATGAAACAGTTTTGGTAGCTACGCTGCTTCCTGCTTCAGCGGACATTTACTATACTGTAGCGCACCCTGCACTTGAACGCAACACGCCAACCAAAAACAAAGTTGTGAGACTTGTGTTCTAGTTGTTGGACGGTTTATTTTGTTCCTGAACCAGAACCTGAATTCATGTTAATATTGCTAGAATGAGCAACTCCTATCTATCCTTAAATAAAATGTCCAGAGTATCTTTATGGATGACCACTTCTAAGTATTTAGCCATCAATGACCAGGAAAGAGACACGATGAGAGGGTGCGAGGAAATACGGCTGAATTAGTTCCGTTTCATCCATGGAAGCCTGGATGAGATGCTCTATACTTCCTTCATTTTTTATCCAGGAAATAGAGTCCATTTCATCAGTTTTTTCATCCTCTCCCAGAGTGCTTCGCTGAACTTTCTCCTACTCTCTTTCTATTCTTTGCGCTTCGCCATCCATTTGATCTGCTGCCTGATTTCTCTCTACTCTGGCCGCTCGAGTGGGCGAGCACCATCCAAGGAGAACCAATCGAGTGAAACGCCTCTTTTAATTTCCCTGCGCTCGATAATCCTGCAGGGCTTGAAAGAGAAAAAATAATAATAATAAATTAAAGGGCGCTCCATCCATCACTTCCATCCTGTATGGTGTTCCATCCTGTATGATTATTTTTTTGGGGTCAAATATAATTCATTTTTCAGGATTGCTCCAAAAGGCTGTTCTTTTATTAATCTTTTTTTTTTTTTTTTTTTTTTGCCTCGTCACATTGTTCTAGCGCTTAAAAAAGACAAATCAAACTGATGAGCATGAAGTTAGGTAAAAATTTTCAGGGAATTCACCAACACTTGTATGCATGTGAAAATTTTAATTAAAGATTTTTTTTTTTTTAATCCCCCACTGTTTGGAGTAGGCAGATTTAGTCCTGCATCAATGTTCGAGCTCTGAAATAAAACATTAATCTTGTTTTAAAAATAATAATAATCAATTAAGAACGAAACCTCATTCACTGACTCATCGTCTATACCACTTTATCCCGTATACAGGGTCATGGGGGGGCTGGAGCCTATCCCTAGAGATTTAGGGCACAAGGTAAGGTACACACAGGGTGCCAATTCATCGCATTCACACACAAATACACACATTACAGGCAATTTGGGAACAGTAATTAACCTAACCTGCATGTGTTTGGAATGTGGGAGGAAACCGGAGTACACAGAGGAAACCCACCAAGCACGAGGCGAGAACATGCAAACTCACATAGGTGGGTATCGAACCCGGACCCTGGAGGTGCAACTTGAATTGAACTGATTTATATCATCCAGAAATTTATTTTCTTACTCTAGACTCAGACTTTCTGTTGCACTGCATTTAAACATTGGAGAACTAAACATTTCCCAATAAAAAACAGCAGACGTGTCGGTAGACATCTGCTATGATTGAGAGCGGCGAAGTGTTTCAAACTTGTTCATTTATACTGACCTCCCTTGGAATCTACGCCCACTTCCCCATCTCACGTTAGTAACATTTTGGGTCCTTTTTTTTCTTTTTCTAACTTTAAAAATAGGGAATATTTTGACTTTATCAGTGTGTAATGAAATGCACATTTGACCTCCCTAACGTTAGACACGTATTTATTCCACATCAGTCACTGAAAAGTGTTTTCCAGCTTGGCTTACTACAGCCGGAGTGCGTTCGGAGAGCAGTCCTGGTCCCTTGGGCAGGCCTCGAGAAAGACAAATGGCTGCAAGTGACATTCAAACCCTCAGCCACGACCTTCCTGTGGCTCTACTTTATAGTCGAGAGACTATTTTTTGTCTCCTCAAGGATTCCCGAACATTGTGCTATGCTGTGCTGTGCTGACTGCAAACACTCCTCTGACATCTGGAGTCTGCAAACACACTGAGCGGAGGCTCAATGACGAGCATCGTAAAAAGATACGTGATGGCAATCGGAGAGTGATGCGATTTATTGTTGTATAAAGCCTGACCCTGCATCTAACCTCAGCCTTCAGACTGAATTTCAATCGTGAGACCATTTTAAAACGACAGTGCAGAACAGAATCGTTCATTTGTAGTAATTTACAGTGAAAGGACGCTGAGCGCCCGCTGGCAAAGAGAAAGGGCGGGGCCAAGTGATGCAACACTGACGTTATGTAAATGAGAATGAAAAGGGGTGGAGCGGAGAGAAACTGGGAGTCGAGGTACTCAACCAGGATTCGATTCAGCTCTTTTTATTTGTTCGTATTCCAAGCTCCTGATCCTCACGTGTCCCCCCCTGTCCTTTCCCATCACATCCCTCTCCAGCTCGCTTCTTTTTTCTGTCCTTGCTTTTGTCCCCACATTCCTGCCCTCTGCCCCTCTCTTCTATTCTCTCATGATTCATTTCCTGTCCCCTATTCTGCCATGTCCTTTCTGTCCTGTCCCGTTGTTCTCTCTTGTTCTCGTACCTGTCCTTACTTCAGCCCAGTACCTCTCCTGTCCTCTCTCTCCGGTCCGTTTTTGTCTTTTGTTCTGTCCTTCCATCTACTTTCTTTTCTGTCCTCACACTTTGTCCTCGTTCCTACCCTTTGGCCAATCTCCTGCTTTCACGCTTGACATCTATCTCGTCTTTTCTTCCGTCCTGTCCTTTCTTGTCCCATTGATGGAGGTGTGGCCTCTTAATCTGTCAGTCCCTGAGGAGTGATGGAGGTGTGTCCTTTAACACTCGGGCGTGAGCTCTGTATCTGCCTTTTTCTGAATGAGGGTTGAAACCGAGGTGGCATCTATTCAGTGATGGTCCCTGTACTGTAAATGAGTCGTGGTTTCTCCATTCTCAGTATTATTGAAGGGAAAGAGGTTCAGTCTACCTTTCAGCCCCAGTGAAGGAGGTGTAGCTTCTCATGTTAGGGTTAAAACATATGCTTTAAATTGTCCTCATCCTCAAATCATCTCAACGTGTCCCCGGATTCCGATCAGCTCTTAATGGTTGAATCATTAGCTGCTTTAAATCTTTCATACATCTAATTATTTATTTATATTCAGATGTGCATCGCCAAACCAGATGGCATCAATTTTCAGGATATGGGTTTTATTTTATTTTTTTTTTTTTCCAAAACATGACTTCATTTTGTGGATCACTGGCCTGTAATATTGAACATATTTAGTTTCATAAAAATCCTGGAGGCCTTTCTTGCCCCTTGATGTCCAGATGGTCACAGGAATGTTGAAAACTCATCCCGAGCTCTTCATTATGAATTGTGTAAAAAGCTCACACAGCTTCATCTCTAACCTGAGAGTGTTAAAAAAGTGTGGCAGCTGAATTTTTATTGCGGGATGTGATCCAGGACAGTGCTTTCAGCCTTAACTAACCGCTTCATCTCACTTTCTCTCTCTCTCTCTCTCTCTCTCTCTCTCTCTCTTTCTCTCTCTTTCTTCTTCCCAAACCAGGAGGTATGTTCGGCCATCAGGAATGTTCGAGCTCTGATGCAGATGATGAGAATCAGCTGAAATTTTACACAGAGCACCGCATAGGTCGACGCCGCAGTAAAGGTAGCCGTGCATTTATTACATGTTCATCACATCCTTCTTTCTCCTTCATCATCACTGTTCTGACCCAGGAGCATTTTACCTAATTATATACAATATAGAATCCATAACATTTCCTACTTTCATGACATCATCTTCTATTGAGCCTGAAAAAAAAATATTATTAATATTATTTACAAGTCAGCTTTTATAGCGGTTCAGTGAAGTACATGCAGCATTTTGTCACCTTCAGAAACATTTCCCATAAAAAAGAAGAACAAGATTGTATGAGACCGCGAGTGGATATTAAAGTGGCAGGATTTTACATGAAAAAATAAAATAATGGCAGATTGATGTCTCATCAGGAGTGCCTGCTTTTCTCTAAAACACCATAAACATGAGTGTAATGGCGCTGTAGAGTCTCATCATCAAATAATCCACTCACAAGAACAAAACACTGCAAAATTGTCAGTCTTTCTCATCTTCTAGATTTATTGTACCATTTTCTCAGCTGGTGTTTAGCTGTTTTTTTTGTGGGGTTTAAACTGTCTCTGTATTTCTAAGAGCTACTGTAGCTAAGTTGTACAGTGTTAATGCAGATGGGATCAATTTTTTTTCCCAGTGAGATGCCATTATTGTAATAATAATAATAATAATAATAATAATAATAATAATAATAATAATAAACAAATAATTTAATTAATTAAGACAATTAATAAAAAAAAACAAAAGAATAAAATAAATTGGAAAAATATATATAATAAAAAATAATTTAAAACTTTAAATTACGCAGGTTGAAACAGTAGACAGATTTATACTTATTCTAAGGTTTTAGTTGTAAGGTTCAGCTGTATGCATCTGCTGCACTGGTCTCAAACCCAAGATATATAAACTGGCCGTTTTATACCATCTGCAAATGTCACTATACACTTTTCTGTGATGTTATGAATATTGTGACGTCTCTCTTTTTTAAAGCTGTTAAACTTAAAACTGCATGCAGCTGACTTTATGTAAAAAAATAATAATAATAAAGAACTGAAGATAATGTGGGGGCACGGTGGCGTAGTGGTTAGCACTGGGTTCCTGGCCAGACTCGATTCCTGTCTCTGTGTGCATGGAGTTTGCATGTTCTCCCCGTGCTTGGTGGGTTTCCTCCGGGTACCCCGGGTTTCCTCCCACAGTCCAAAGACCTGCAGATTAGGATAATTGGCATCCCCAAATTGCCCGTAGTGTGTGTGTGTGTGTGTGTGTGTGTGTGTGTGTGTGTGTGTGTGTGTGTGTGTGTGTGTGTGTGTGTGTGCCCTGTGATGGTACCCCACCTCGTGCCCTAAGTCTCCTGGGATAGGCTCCAGGTTCCCCGTGACTAAGGATTAAGGATTAAGCGCTATAGGTGATGAGTGAGTGAGTGAGTGCAGAAAAAGTTTGAATTTTTTTTTTTTTTTAAATCCTTATTTCAGTTATTAATAAAAATAAATAATTTTCTATAGCCATTAAGGGAAAAAAAAAAATAATAATAATAATAATAATAATTTAAAATCATGCTTAATGACATTTTCATTTAAATATTTATAAGCAGCTGAAATATTTTAGTAATAAATAAGAATCAACATAAGTATTTAAATAAAGAATTGAATGATTTTTAGGAAATCTATACTGCATGTGTATCATGACACATATTGTCTTTTGGCAAAATGTAAAAAAAAAAATAGTATGTATGTATTTATTTATTTATTTATTTATTTATTTATTTATTTATTTTTGGTATAATAGCTAAGCTGTGTGCTCCCCTATGAAGACGGTTAAAACCAGAATCTCAGCACAGTGATTGCGAACAAGTCTTTAATTCATAATCTGACCACCAGCTGCTTCAATGGTCACAGTGCCGCATGAGTGCACAGAAGTTTATGAGTTCAAATCCCAGGCCACAGTCGAGGTCTCAACTCTGTTGCTGCTTGTATTTAATTCTGAAGCAACAGCAAATGAATGTGTGTTTGTGATTTACTCTGGGTTGCATTGCTACCTTTACATCAGGGTGAATTGTCGAAACTACTGTATGATTCCTGCTTACTTTTGTTGCTCACGGCAACGTCTGTTTCATAAACACCGTGTTCTTTTTTTTTTTTGTGCGAGATTGTATAGTTCTAAAATAATCATTTGAGATTAAGTGCACAACGCATTGTGCAACTGGATGTTGTCTGGGCTTTTTGTTGTATTGATATCATGCCCAGACAAAGTACAGAAGGGAAGGGAATTGATTTCAACACATGAAAATTATATCCCGAGGTGTACCGGCGTTCATACACAAAGAGAGATGTGAAAACGCCGACCAGCGTCCTGACATCGGGGATGTAACTGAATACAGATACGTTATTCGGAATGAATAGATAGTGTGTTCTAAACAAATATGAAATACACTATAAGATACAAGAACATGAATATGAGACACTTATAGGAGAGGTATTGTTATTTTTATGGGTATGAAGGAGCAGAAATATGAGGCTCAAGGGACAAACAAAAAGCATGTGAAAAATAATGATAAAATTATCCGCCTGAGTACAACTGAGATCCAGAATACCAGCCACGCTGCCAGTCCTACTGCTGTTTCTTAGTGTTATTGATGGTGGTTGTTTGTTTGCTTGTTTTTTTTTTCTTCCCAGAGGCATAGTTTTGTTTTGATCACGCCCATTTTAGTTTGCAACCCAAATCTAGATAGAGCTCTTCAGAGCACAAATGCAGATTATTATTATTATTATTATTATTATTATTATTATTATTATTATTATTATTATTATTATTATTATTAAAAATAAAACTATTTATTTATTATTTTTTAAATATGTGTTGTATAAACACTAGAGCTAAGGGTAAAGCTGTATATTATAATGCATTATAACTTGTGGTAAGGATACTATTCATGAGTGTTTGTTATACTGCATTACATCATTAGTAAAAAAAATAAACAAAGCTTTATGTAATCTCATGTGTGTAATGGCTAAGTAAGAGCATTTACACAGAGATAAGAGGGCATCATTGCACAACAATAAATAGGGTTTTAATGCATTACAAAGTCGGACATTGCAAAGTTATACAGTATATGTTGCATACTGTACATGGTAAGCTGTTTTATAAACTTACTAGGACTGGCATTACAAGGTAAACAGATTTCTAATCCACTGTGATCTACAGTACACAGAATGTATAATATTTCACAAGGATAACACGAGTAAATACAAAATTCGCTTTCGAAATGATGATTTTCATTTATTAAGGAAAAAAAGGTGTGAAAAAAATATCCCACCCCCCCCCCACCCAAAATCCTACCCTCTTGCTAAATCAGGAATTAACTGTGAATAACCTTCTTTTATTTTCCTTTGCGTAATATTAAATTCCTTTGTGTAAGATTTATTAATAAATAAATAAATAAATAAATAAAAATGGGGAAAAAGGAAGGGGGCAAATATTTTTTCACAGCACTTTGTAAATGTGATGATCAATGATGGAATTTGACCAGAAGAGAGACATGAAGTTACTCAACCCAAACCTGATATTTTCCCAGTTAATGACAATAATAAAATGAATAAATAAGTAAATTAATAAATAAATAAAGCAGCAGAAGGCTGGAATGATTTATTACTGCAGAGAAATATTTAATTACTTTAATGATGAATACTTTCTAACTCATTGATAACAGCTGTCAATAGAGCGCATGCAAATATCGGCTTCTGTGTGCGCTGATTATTTATGAAGTATTTCTTTATTTACTTCAAATTAACCAGTGACATGAGCAATGATGAGGAAGAGAATGATTGATTCATGGTTCGATTGAAAAAAAAAAAAACTGCTGGAATCTCGGTGGCGAAATTTTTTTAATAACTCGACAGTAGAAACATATCCTTCCTTCCTTCCTTCCTTCCTTTTTTCCTTCCTTCCTTCCTGTGTGCTCGTATGCCAGTTATGGCTATTTTTAATACACACTCTTTTTTAGCACCTGTCTTTAGCATTTTATATCAGGATTAATTTTAAAGATAAAAACAGCTGAAGTTAACATCAACATTTCATTCCAGATGTTAAAAAAAAGCTCCATTCTGTGAATCTTGCCTTCATGCTGCGTTCTTAAAGCATTTCTGACATGTTAGATAGCATTCATAAAGAATACGTAATAAGCTCTGGCTCATGTGTAGGAGTACGTTGCATCAATAGCAAACAGATATTTTAATATAGCTAATTCTGATATTATATGCATGTTTTTATGTTTTATACAATTGTGTTATTTTAATGTATTAATAAATACATTATAAGACATTATGTATGCCATGTACATGCTGTTAAATACAATACATCCATAAACAGATGTACATTATATTGCATTATGTAATAAAACACTACAAAGTCATACTGTATATTCATACTTTATAACATGTCCTACATTTATGCATATGTAAGTATGTATGTTTACTTGATCATGACTGATTATACAGCCTTACTGTAGATATTATAAAGCATTGTGTCTGCTAAACATGTTTCCAATGCATTACAAAATCTGACATTACAGGATTCATAAAGTGTAATGAAAATGAATTATCATTGTAATCATTAGCATAATTAGCATGTGATTATAGTGGAATATCAGTGATAATACAGACAAAGCATAATAAGGCATAACATGTATTAAATGCATTGAAGATGGATTATGTAATCTTGTATTCGGAAGTCCTTTATTCAGACTTCATAACGTGTTACACAACAGTTATTTCCGACCGAGTAATCTGATTGGAACGAGAGGCCCCTTAATGAGAGCTGATAATAGAGCATAATAGCACTTTGACATTTAACTTCATATATTACTTGGCGTCAAAGGGGTTCTAACAATGTTTAATTTCACTACCTGTGTGTCTCAGCGTGGGTGAAAGTGGGTCTGTACGGTCCACAGGCCCAAGGAGAGAGCAGCTGCCTGACAAAACCCACATTCACAACCAGTCACAGAAGCACTTTCAGCAACAACACACATCTGATCACGTTATGTCGTCTTAAACAACACGCTGTCATCATTCTGAAGTGTCGTTCTGCTCACATCCAACACGAGCTACAAAGCTTCTAACACAAGGTTGAATCCCAAATTCCTCTCTAACCCCTGATCAAGGGCACTACTTGGTGTGTGGAACAAGGGATTGGACACTTTACATAGCGCGCTAGCTTTCTTTTTAACGCTGGGATTCAACCCCAGAACCTGGGAGTTAATGGGACTAATGATCTAAAGTGGGATAAGTGGAAATATAAAGTAAATCTTGTAGTTTCTCAGGACTGTACTCCACCTCCTTGGTTTATTCTCCTCACCTTTTCACTACATAGTACAGCTAAGAATTTAAAACTACTTTTAGTTATGTTAATTACATTAAGTTTCAATCACAAGTTTTGCCAGGTGTGGATAGTCAGTTAGCCAGTATGTGTTGGGAGATCAAAATAACCGGTTAAATAAAGATACAAATCGTAATCTGTTGATAATAAATGGTGTTTCATTGTATAAACTCTTGTCTTGTGTGCATGCTTTATAAGGACTTATTTAAATAACTATAGCTAAGCATTTGGAAAGACATAACTTTGTAAACACAGAAAATGCTATCAAACGTAATGAAGCCCATCGTTTATGCTACAAAGTTATAGTCATTTATGTTGTCTTGTATAGTGTGCTTATTAAAGAATTGTTTGGTTTCTTCTTCAGTCTCAGCGTTTTCCCCGTTGCTTATTTATATACTGCAGAAATGCAGTTTTGAAATAGATGCAATTATCTCAAATGCAAAGAGTTTGGACACATTTGACTCAAAATGTGATGTCCAGATTAACATGACTTGGGGGAAAAAACGCAGCGAAAAGACGAGCGAATACAGTAGATGTACAGTAAGTAAGAAAAAGAGTGCGTCAAATAAAATCGCTGTAAGGAATTGAGTTCAAAAACGTAAAGGCTTTTTTTGTCCAGAGAACTAGAGACAGCTTTAAGATTTTACGGCAATATAATTGAGCTGATCATCATCAAAAAAAAAAATGGACTCGTGAATTGCAATTTGTCCGACATGTTCCTCTTATTAATCTAATCCTCGGCTTTTTTGGCTTCTTGACTTTGCGCCTCTGACTTTTAAGAGCGTTATTATCTCTTAAAAAAGACATCATTTCAAGGAAATAATTTGATTTATGCAAAAAAAAAGGCAGCCTTATCCACCGAAAAAGCAATTTCCAGCAGGTTTTTCTCTGTAATTAAGATCCACTATGCTTTTAGTCGGGAAGTCATTCCCATTCGCCCTGATAGCGTTTAGAAACTTGAACTTTCCTGACTGTGTTTCTCAGACTCTTGGTTTTTGATTGAGTCTAGCTCTCACCTCTCTCAGCCGATTACTGATGTGTGACAGCTTTCAAAAAAGGGAGAAGGGGTGTTCTGTGAAGTTTTTGGAGTTACTGACGGAGAACCGTCAAAGACTCAGGAATGATTCAGGCTTGCCATCTATGTACTGTATGAGAGTCCCCGGTTTACACCTTGTTGCTTTTTATAATATTCGCATTGGCGCTTGATGCTCGTGTTTGTTTTGGCTTTCTTTAGCACTACTAATTACCTCTTTGGGGTGAGGATTAAAAATACTAAAAGTAAAAAAAAAATTCATAGATTTCTCACAATCCCTTTTACTTAAAGGACCTTTGGGGTGGGGATAACGCTGCCTTATGCTAACTCTATGACCATTTTCAGAACAGGAGGCACAGGACATCAATGACAGGATTGCCAGAATTGCTCTTCTATAGCAAATCAGCACCATTGGCTGCCAAGGTCATGTTATATAGAAAAACGATCGGGAGTAAATCTAAGACACTTCCACAAACAAAAGCAGGACAGTGTACAGCATCTAAATATGATCCACAGAACCATTACAAAGTAGAAGTATTACAAAGTTTCACAAAGCAGCGGGAAATGGAGATACTGGAGAACATGTGGCTTAGCTGGCCAAGAGTCCAAGGCTGCCAACCTGGTTTCCAGTCCAAACAGGAACCCAGAGAATGCAGCAGACAAACAAATGCGATTCACGGAGGCCCCATTCCAAAAGCCACAGCATGCAAGGAACCACCAATAATGCCCTGGTGGGGAACCTAAATCCAAGAATTGCACACGAATTAATAATATTCTGTGCATGATTTAATAATTTTATCACTTTGTGCTATAACTCAACTTCAATTAATGAATCAGCCTGCAGTTGTATTTGTGGTAATTTAAGGATGCATCTTTTTGTGAATATGTTGGTATTATTCACATACAGTCCCAAACCCATGCGTTGATTGTTGAGTCACGGCAGCAATCAATGCAAACAATGAGAAAAGTGTTGCGTTCTGTTGCATGCAAAACCTTTTTGATTATAACGACTGTTGATCATTAGAAACAATAAAAACGATATCAGAGGTTTAGTTTACAGAATAAGGCGTCACGGTGGTGTAGTGGTTAGCACTGTCGCTTTGCACCGTCCGGGTTCGATCCCCGGCCAGGCTCGATTCCCGTCTCTGTGTGCATGGAGTTTGCATGTTCTCCCTGTGCTTGGTGGGTTTCCTCCCACAGTCCAAATACATGTAGGTTAGGCTAATTGGCGTTCACAAATTGCCCGTAGTGTGTGAATTAGTGAGTGTATGTGTGTGTGTCTGTGCCCTGTGATGGATTGGCACCCTGTCCAGGGTCTACCCTGCCATGTGCCCCTAGTCTCCTGGGATAGGCTCCAGGCTCCCCGTGACCCTGAATACAGGATTAAGTGCTATAGATGATGAGTGCGTGAGTGAGTTTACAGAATATTCAGCCTCCTTCCTCTAAAGTAACTAGTTTCTTTACTTTAGTCGAAGACAGCACCTCATCATGGTACAGATATTCACCATATTACGTCCATTCGTGTACCGTCTGACTAGATATACAGCCATGGTCCTGGCGATTAGGTTATAAGAGAGTTTAAAAATCCCAATGAAATGAAGTTGGAGCAAACCGAGCCAGAGTTAGTAAGCACAAGAGCTTTCTGTACACACCACATGCATCTGATCTCTCTCTCTCTCTCTCTCTCTCTAGCAGGGCAGTGGTGGCTCATTCAGTTAAGGCTCTGTGTTACTGACTGGAAGGTCGGGGGTTCAAGCCCCAGCACAACCAAGCTGCTGCTGTTGAGCCCTTGAGCAAAGCCCTTAACCATATTTGCTCCAGGGGTGCCGTATGATGTGCAGGGATGTGACCCTGTGCTCTGACCCCAGTTACGCTGAGATATGTGGAAAAAATCGTTTCACTGTGCTGTAAGGTACATGTGACAAATCAGTGAATCTTACACAAAAAGTGCTGGTGCAGTTCTCTCTGCTCAGTTTTCTTTCAAGAATGGCTCCCAAATGCAACAAAACCACAGACGATTTGAAAATTTAGGACAAAAGGTATCCCTCGCAGCTTTGTTAAGTGTGGCGTGTGTTGTCGCAGTGTTGGCGCACGATCCAAATTGTATAATGTCCTGTTTCACAGAATCTATTGTGGAGGTAAAGCAAAGCAAACCTGTATTCAGTTAATGCTGGAGTGACTGCAACATCTGTAACAGAGAGTAAATGTCTTTCTTCTTGGGTTCAACATTCCCCAATATCCATTAAATGCATTTACTTCACTCACAGCAGCTGCTGTTTCGCCCACCAGGTAGTTTTGCTTCACTGAACAATTAGTAGAAAGAAGAGATGCAAATGACTTTTCAGGATGCATCATGCTTTGCAATAAAATGCAGCCACTTTGTGTCGTGGATTCCCTCAGACGTGATGGTTCAATTCTGCTACATGAAGGATATAAAGCAGTTTTTGAATTAACATGCTTGTTATAGACAACCTTGTGCGCCAGAGGAAAACAATTTGTCAGAATGAGTAAAAAGTTGAACAGGGTGTTTTATTGCATTTTGCTGTCAAACTGCTCAATCTGTAATAAATCTGGAAGACCGACCCTTAACCATCACCGCCTTTGATCCTGCATCCTGTGCTCTTGACCGCAAAATGCAAAATGAACAAGTGTAAATGTGGTCACTGTAGATTCGTGACTTGTGTATTGGGAGTCCTAATGCCTGTGTTTATGTATTCATCTCACCCCGTTTCACTTTCAAACAAATTCAAATGAGCTCATTTTCCATCTGTATATAATCTAATGAGCTCGTCGGCATCTTTTCTTACTGTATGTTTGCTTGTTTTCTTCATCCTGTTTTTTGTTTGTTTGTTTTACCCTGATCTGACCATCCCCCCACATTTATTGTTTTAGTAGTAGCAGGAGGAGGAGGAGTAATAATAATAGTGGTAACAGCAATAGGAGTAGTAGTTAGTGGTAATAGTAATGGTAGAAGGAGTATTGATCATATTAATCAGTAATAATAATAATAATAATAATAACAATCTTAGTAGTTAGAATCGTAATACTAATAGTGGTAGTAGTAGTTCATAGTAGTAGTTTTTAGTTATGGTAGTAGTGGTAACTAGTTATAGTAGGTATTAGTAATAGTATTAGCAATAACACTAGTGGTAGTTAGTTAAAGTGGTAATAATAGTAGAATTAATAATAATAGTGCTAGTCAGTCACAGTAATAATAATAGTAGTAGCATTAATCATTGTAGTTAGTTGTAGTAGTAATAATAGTAGCAATAAAATAGTTGTAGTTAGTTGCAATAATAATAGTAGTAGCAATAATAATAGTGGTAGTTAGTTGTAGTAGTAATAATAGTAGTAGCATTAATTCTAGTGGTAGTTAGTTGTAGTAGTAATAATAGTAGTAACAATGATACTGTTGTAGTCAGTTGTAGTAGTAATAATAGTAGCAATAAAATAGTTGTAGTTGGTTGCAATAATAATAGTAGTAGCAATAATAATAGTGGTAGTTAGTTGTAGTAGTAATAATAGTAGTAGCATTAATAATTGTAGTTAGTTGTAGTGGTAATACTAGTAGTAATAATTCTAATGGTAGTCAGTTGTAGTAATAATAATAGTAGTAGCATTAATCATTGTAGTTAGTTGTAGTAGTAATAATAGTAGCAATAAAATAGTTGTAGTTAATTGCAATAATAATAGTAGTAGCAATAATAATAGTGGTAGTTAGTTGTAGTAGTAATAATAGTAGTAGCATTAATAATTGTAGTTAGTTGTAGTGGTAATACTAGTAGTAATAATTCTAATGGTAGTTAGTTGTAGTAGTAATAACAGTAGGAACAATAATTCTAGTGGTAGTTAGTTGTAGTAGTAATAATAGTAGTAACAATGATACTGTTGTAGTCAGTTGTAGTAGTAATAATAGTAGCAATAAAATAGTTGTAGTTAGTTGCAATAATAATAATAGTAGCAATAATAATAGTGGTAGTTAGTTGTAGTAGTCATAATAGTAGAATCAATAATAATAGTGCTAGTCAGTTGCAGTAGTAATAATAGTAGTAGCATTAATAATTGTAGTTAGTTGTAGTGGTAATACTAGTAGTAACAATAATTCTAGTGGTAGTTAGTTGTAGTAGTAATAATAGTACTTAATCTTAATTAATAGAAGTTAGTAGTAGTGGTTGTAGTAATGATAATAATATTTGTAGTAGTTTGTAGGATTTGAAGTACTGCAGTAGATATCAGTATTAATCATAGTAGTGAACTGTAGTGGTAGTAGTAATAGTTAGTAGTAGTAATTTTTGAGGTCATATTCACTGCTAAATAGCAAAAGCAGATTCCACAGGGAGAGTGCAAACAATGATCATGAATGTCTTCGTGGCATCTCAAAAAGACAACAATGAAAATGTGAGAATTTATTTAATTATGTGCCTTAATGACTGAGCTCCTGCATTAATGTAGTTCATTTAGCCGAATCATCAGAGGGTTCAGTGGCGTGATATCATAGAGTCTTGAATGTCTCCGCTTGTATATAAAGAGTGTATAATGGCGCATCAGTGGTCACATTTGCCTGTAATATCGTCTCACTACTCAGTTCTGAATCTACTGGTGTGTGTGTGTGTGTGTGTGTGTGTGTGTGTGTGTGTGTGTGTGTGTGTGTGTGTGTGTGTGTGTGTGTGTGTGTGCGTGTGTGTGTGATGATATACTAACACTAACACTACTAAACCATTATCCCATAAATATCACCCTGCCATAGTTTAAACGGTTCAAATCCCTCTGTGCTTCTCTGGCATTTAAACAGTAATTATGCCGCTAATAATTATTTCTAGAACACATTAATCTGCTTAACTACATTAAAATGCTAAACATCCCATCATTAACGGGTTTTTCTCTTTATTTTTTTCCCTTTCACTCCTGTCGGTTCTTTATGCGCGCTGGTTCGTAAAACGATTCCCTATGCATACAAAATACAGACTGGGTCACAAGTCAAAGACAGAACAATTTGTGAGCTCCCTGAGTGCACATGTGTACCTTTTGTTGTGCGCGTTGTTCATACTCGTAGCGTTGACTGTAAGGAATTCTCTGTATACGCAACCATTATGGGTTCTGATAAAGAGAACCGACTATAGAGACCTTTAGGATTCTTGCTCCTGGGATTGGATTTCAACATTTGGGTGAATGTAGAACCATTTTGGATGTTGCGAGACAAAGAAGTTGGGGAGAAGTTTAGAGCTGTAAATACACTCTTAGATAGAAAGTATGTTTGTTGCAAAAGCTCATGAGAGTGGTGGTCACAGAAGTGGTTTTTGGTTTAATGTAAAGGAACCCTAGAAGGAGCTCTGTAGGGTTCTAGATGTAGGTTCTAGTCCCTCATAGTCTCTCTCTCTCTCTCTCTCTCTCTCTCTCTCTCTCTCCTTAGGTTGCCCTCAAAGCCCCATGAGTAAGGCCACACTGACGCTGATCACAGTGAGCACGTGTGTCCTAGCCGTGGTATACGGCTCACACACCTCCTGCCCACTCACCGTCAAGGTCACGCTGCACGTCCCGGAGCACTTTGTCGCAGACGGTAAGCCAACATTTCCTTTTAATGCTGTTCCACCTTCTCCGATCTGTTCACAGTAAAACAATAACAGTCTTAAAAGAGTTTGAGTAAACTGCACTGCACAGTTCAGAGTGATCGAGGGAGGAAGGAACAAGGAAAACAAACACCACTGGATCGAGGAGTCTATCAGGTGATACCTTGCATGCTGTGGAATCGAAGAACACATCCAATGCCTACCAGGAAGCGAGTGTTTGTCTATAGTAGTTTATAGTCTATAGGAGTAGTTTAGTCTCGGCCAGTAGACACAGAAGCTACTTCTGAAGTTTATGCACCATGGAAGTGACCAATCTTGCTTCCCTAAAAAAATTCAAGTTGCTAACTTCAGGCGTTTTAGAGATTTTTTTATTCAGTATGTGACCCCAAAATGGTCCTTTTTCAGCGTTATCCTGTTTCACTTCAAACAATAATCATTTAAAATGCAAATTTTTCATATTTATTTATGAGTATTGACACTAAAATTGGTGCACGCTTCTAGAAGCATATGACCTTAACCTGTAGTGTCTGTAATTTCATGTTGCAATATCTTAACACTTTTGCATTTTAGGATAACACACTTTTTTCAGGTTTATGTCTTTTCATGTGAAATCTAAAATGGCCAAGTTTCATCTGAAAGATGTGAATGTGAAAAATTTACAGACACCAGTAGGCATGAAACTGTATTTTAAGCTACGCCTTTATTTTGTCACATATACATTACAGTACAGTAAAATTTCTTCTTCAAATATCCCAGCATAACTGGGGTCAGAGCGCAGGGTCAGCCGTGATACAGCGCCCCTGGAGGGCCTTGCTCAAGGGCCCAACAGTGGCAACCCGGTGGAGCTGAGGATCGAACCTCCGATCTTCCGATCAGTGACTCAGCCCTCTGAGCCACCACTGCCCCAAAAATTTAGCAAATTTGTTTCTTTTGTTTGCTAATAGAAATATAAATGTGTATGCATATTTACAAAAAAAAAAAAAAGTATAGCATGGATCTAGAGATAAGAAGTATTAAGTATTATGAAAAATGGTGTTATTTGCTCCTGGCTGAAAATTCACTTGTCCTCGTACAGTACAGTGGCTGAGATGTTAGGAGCTGTCATGCAATAAGTGAGATTAAGTTATGGCTGCAATGACTCTGTTTGAGTATCATTAATTATATAAGCAGCACTAGAGAATGTCATATTTCGGGGGAAAAACTTTCCCAGGATTTGTCATGTCTCAGGGTCGAGTCTGCCATATGCCTTACTGTTACATTAAAATAATAATAATAATAATAATAATAATAATAATAATAATAATAATAATACTAAAAATATTCACCAACTCGTTACAATCAGATGCTGCAATGTTCATGCACATCTTTGTTTTCTGTTGCTGCATGAGCTTGATCAATTTGTAGAAATGAGATCAGTCGTCTAAGCGTGATGTTAAGGAGGGAGTTGAGGACAGAGACGAGAGCATGTCAGGGATGAGCAGATGGAGGAGAAAAAGCTCTCGACCCTGCCTCACAGGCGAGGTATACATCACTTCTAAAGAGCCTGTGAAAGAGTGCCAGGATATCTCAGGAAGCTCTTACACACACTTCGAGAGACAGAGAAAGAGAGAGAGAGAGAGAGACACACACACACACACACACACACACACACACACACACAGAAACACACACATACTCTTAGAGACACACAGGTTCCGGCCCTTTTGGGCTGCTTAGAACCACTCAGTCGGAGGCTGTCACACTCGAGGTGACCATGGCAAGGTGGAGAAAATATAAAATGCTTGTGAAGTACTTCCTGTTTGTCAAGGCAGATTTTTCTCTCAACAGGAAGCAGGCTTTATACTGAAGCACTAAACATGACAGGGTAAAGCTGAGCTGTCAAGGTTCTCAAAGTTCAAATTTTTGATTTTTTTTTTTTTAGCTTTAAAAAGTGACGTATATATATATTTTGAAAACTTCACCTTGTCTCTTTTGCAACGTTTATCTGTCAACGTTTTTGTGATCCCATTTGTTGTTGCACCTCAAGGTTTTATGGATTTTTTTCCATGTTTTGAGATGCTTTTCAGCTCACCATGGTTATAAAAAGGTTATATATATAAACATATCATTATTGCTGCTATATATCAGCAGTATACTTGTAATAAATAGATATAAATAAACCGTTTGAACCGTTCTGCCTTCAAACCTGTATTTTTTTCCCCCATTATTCTGTGTTAGTTTAATCTATCAGATGAGTTGGTTTAGGTTCTTCAGACACAAAGGATCTTCAAAAACCTTAAGTAGCACCCAACAACCATTCCTTCTGATGATGTTTCCATGCAGAAGAAAGTAAAAAAAAAATCTAGGCCAAATGTTGCCAAATGCATGATTTAAAAGATTAGTATCTGTTACATATCATGTTGCATCCATTGCAGTCCATAGAAATAGGTTTTGCTCCTCTATGTCCTGGTGGCGCACTGGCTTGTTTTTTTGTTTTTGTTTGTTTTTTCAGCCACTCTAGTCAATGATATGACTCAGACCCTGAGTCAGAGAGGAGGAGTTTGAAACGAGTGCAAGGAGAACCATCAAGTGAAAATAGCGTCTAGGGTAAATGACAGACTCCTCCATAGGTCAACCGGTCACTTCAAGTCAATCATATACAGTAGCTATTTATACACACTGTACAAGGGGCGTTCGGGTCAAAGTGGGATTTGTGTGGTGACATTTCTGGTGAATGAAGGTGTAAAAGTGATTGACATTTACAGTAGACTTCAAGTACAGTCCGGTGATGAGACTCTTCTGGGAGGCCGGCGTTTCAGACGTGAAGCCTTTTTTTTTTTTCTTTTTTTTTGGCGTAAAGAAAGAAAACTTTCTTCTGTACCTTGATGGTATCCAAGCACTAGTGAAACACTGGGATAAGTGCATTAGTGTAGCAGGAGATTGTTTAGAGAGATAAAGGGAGGTTTTACTCTCAGAACTGTGTTCTGTTGTTCTGTGCAATTAAAAGTCCTGGTTTGACTTGAAAACCATTTTGTATGCATTTTATGTATATATTTATGCACTCACTCACTCATCGTCTAGACCGCTTTATCCTGTATACAGGGTCACGGGGGGCCTGGAGCCTAGCCCAGGAGAGTTGGCGCACGAAGTGGGATACACCTGGACAGGGTGCCAATCCATCGCAGGGCACACACACACACACACACACACACACACACATACACTCATTCACACACTACTGACAATTTGGGAACGCTAATTAAACTAACCTGCATGTTTTGGACTGTGGGAGGAAACCGGAGTACCCGGAGGAAACCCATCAAGCATCGGAATCGAACCTGGCTGGGAATCGAACCAGAACTCTGGAGGTGCGAGGCTTATATTTATGCATATATTAATCATTTTGTGTATGTGTGTGCACAGGCAGCAGCTTCGTGGTGAGCATGGGCAGTTATCTGGACGTGTCTAACTGGCTGAACCCAGCCAAGCTGACTCTGTACTACCAGTCCAACTCGTCCTCGCAGTGGGTGCGTGATTACTGCGGCCAGAGGACCACGGAGCCCTGCGAACAGCTGTGTGACCAGGACACGGGTGAGTGCGACTTCAATTACACACACACACACGCACACACACACATGCACAGAAAGCGGCAATTGTAATGTAAACAAGAGCAAACTATCTTGTGAGTCGTGTGCGAGTGCTACATACTGACACACATGCTCGTGCTTCATTAACAACTTATTCTGTAACCCTACATACAAGTTTTAATGACTGACAAGTTTAAATACATTATGTACAAAGGACCTTTAGAATGATTTAGAAAGCTTCAGAAAATTCTGCATGTTTTCTCAAACAGATTTTGTTATAAAGATCTGGCAACCCTGAACTCATTAAATAACTAATAAGTTAGAAACAGGGGGAAAAGAACTATAATGTGTTTATTATTTGATGGTTGATGGTCTTTTAGTCGACAGAGAGTGTTTAATGATGCAGGGGCTTTACTGAAGGCTCCTCCCATCAGCGCTGCCCAGATAAAACATAAAGGTGAAGCATGAGAGCAAATGTGAGCTGTCGAGTCAAGATTATGGGTAGAGTATTAAAGCATGTTCCCCCCAACACACACACACACACACACACACACACACACACACACACACACACACACACACACACACACACACACACACAAAGAGAGGTCATTTTCATTTTAGCACTATCCTGTGTGAGACCATTACACTCCACTACAATGTCTACAGCTAAGATCTGATGCTCATAATTTCCATCATCCGAATGTATGAATCTGCCTTTACACACAATGATAAGCACGGAACAGAATGTGTAACTTTTTTTTTGTTCCCTCTCAGATCCACTACTGCTTCTATCTTTTCACAACCTGAACAAGAGAGTGTGTGCTCTGAAAAGCTGTAATTTAGGAAACAGAATGAAGGAAGAGAAAGAAGGTGTGAATGCAAGAGCACATTTTGTGTCTGTAATAGGCAGGAGGTCGGCTTTCATCTTCACACACACACACACACACACACACACACACACACACACACACACACACACACACACACACACACACCCACACACACACACACACACACACACACACACACACACACACACACACACACACACACACACACACACACACACACACACACGTGTATTTCTGAATGATTTTAAGGTCTCAATGTGTGTGTGTGGGGGGGGGGGGTGTGTAGCAAGGTGTCATCCTTTGCTATGCTTTATCTTTTCATTTTTACTTTTACTCCTGCACTTTATCACAGGGATTATTCAGTGTGTATGTGTGGCCCGTTCTATTCCCGTAAGTGAACTTACAACATTGTATGTTTGACATTCAAATAATCAGAAAGGTAGAAGAAAGAAAGAAAGAAAGAAAGAAAGAAAGAAAGAAAGAAAGAAAGAAAGAAAGAAAGAAAGAAAGAAAGAAAGAAAGAAAGAAAGAAAGAAAGAAAGAAAGAAAGAAATGGTTGGTATGGAAGGTAGAGATGGATACAGATCTACATGGATCGATGTATAGGTACATGATTGGATGGATGGATGGATAGATAGATAGATAGATAGATAGATAGATAGATAGATAGATAGATAGATAGATAGATAGATAGATAGATAGATAGAAGACTCCAAAGGATATCACAGACTTCACTAACATCTTGCTGCAGACACTTGACCCGCATTTCCTAAGAAACCCTTCATTCCAGTTTGTGTCAAGATGGACATCATAGTATCTGTAGGTCTCCACCAGCTCAGTTTGGGGTCTGTCATGGTCCTCTTCCTCCTGCAGTCTTCTGCCATCTTTTTCGACTTGACCACATTGAAGAGCAGATCATTCCTTCCCTCACCACTCCACAACGTTGTTGATCCGGCCCTTATACTGCCCTTTCTGTCCATCCCTGATGCACCCAGCCTCCACAGAGTCATGAGACGATTTCTGAAGTTACCAAAGTTCTGACCTGTACCGCAAGACTGTGGTGTTCAGAGTAAAAATGAAGGGGGAGAACATGGTGTTCAGACTGACAGGTTCCCAGCCGCACAACCCAGGGTCTTTCCGACTGGTTAACCGGTGACCCAGGACATCATGGACACCTCCATACTTCTAATCTTCTCTCTCAGCAGGAGGGTTTTGATGATGTTAAATACGCTCCAGTAATCAAAGAATGCCATTCTTTTAATGGTGTTAATATAGTCCAGGCGTGAGTAGCCTTTTTTTGCTTTAAATACGTGGCTGCATATTCATACGCCAGCACTAGTCTCATATCATACGAGGGCTGTTGGTCTATAATTGTCCATGGAAGAGAACATTGTCTTCTGTCAAACAGGAACCAGCCAAGATGTTTTACAGTCATGTCACCTTCTGCCGATGAAGGCTCAGGTTAAAGATGCTGGAGGATTTACAGAAACACACACCTGTTTGCACAAACCTCCAGGACACTAGAACCGATTCTGCCAGGCCCTGCAGCTTCTCCAAGTTTCAGATGCTTTACCTGGCCCGTAGTGACAGACAGGTTAGGACAGAAGCATTGCCTTGAGGGTGGTGGGGAGGGTGTTGATTGAGGAAGGCAGATGTGTGAGGAACCTGAAGAAGCCTGTGGGAAGAGGAGTGGTGAACATTTGTGAGCTGAGCAGGGGGGGATTGGTGTAGATGACAGGGTGGGAAAATATGTTTTTGTGGAGATACTGGAGTGCCGGTAGGGTGTTGTGCTAAAGATATCAAAGAACACAGCTCATTAGCGCTTTCCAGAAGGCCCCCGATAGGTTGCTGTTTTGGTTTGGAGCTGGTTCTCTCCATCATGCCAATCCAAACCTCTTTTGCATTGTTCTACTAAATCCTACTTTCCAGCTTACCGCTACAGGCTTCTTGTTCATCCTCAGTCTCACCAACTCTTTCTGAACCTTCCTAATCTTCTCTTCGTCTTGTTTTTCTGCCTGAAAGCCTGTTTTTTCTGTAGTTTCTTCAGCTACTTGGAGATACTGGATCTTTTATTGTCATAACAATGAACCCTCTTGACTGGAACTCTAGCCTCAATTCAGGAAGAGATGTAGTCTGTCATTTTGGAAACATCTTCTCCAGTTTTTTCACGTTATACTTTTCAGTCTTTGGTATCAATGCAGATCTGCAGAGACTCTTCTCCATCTTGTCGTCACCTTATGGTCATCTTTGTCACAGACTGCTTTAGGACAACTACTGTACGTGGGTGTCAGTAGAACCAGGTTGTGGTGGTTAAACCCTCCCAGTGGGGAACGTTAAGGAGATAAAGTTTATACACTCATAAAAACGAGATAAATAAATTGCCCTTGAGGACAGAGACTCTTTAAAGCAGCACAGCACAATCTTTAACCTGAACTTTATTATTCCTTAATTATTATTATTTATTTTTTTTATATATATTATGCATAACCAAACAGGTGTGAACGGGACTGCTAAATCAACCCACAAAAGCTTACTGGTTTTGAATAGAAAGGAAAAACAAGCCTCTGGAAATTTGTTCCTTAAGCTATATGAAAGCAATTTCTTTTTCAGTTTTCCCTGTTTTTTTGTTTTTTTTTACTTGTTTGTGGTCAGCAACTGCTTCAGTTTATTACTTTAAATGTAAAAATGAATTAAAAAATTAATTCCTAACCTGACTACTGGCTCTGGGAAAGTAATCAAAAAATTTATCAAAACCTAGATTATTTATTTATTAATTTATTATGGTTTAATGCGCATATTATCTTTTTTATTTATTTATTTTTTCTCTTCTTTCTTAAGAAAAAACAAACAATTAAAGCATATTTAATTAAAAATATTTTATTGAACATTTTTTTATTTATTTATTTATTTATTTATTTATTTATTTATTTATTTATTTATTTATTTATTTTCTTGATGTACATTTCTGTTTTTTGTTACCCTATCAAAAGCTGTTTTATATAAACAGGCAGAAAATTGTAAAATGCTGCCCAGTCTGACCTGATAAACATCTAATTACTGTACTTTTTTAATTTTTTTATTTTTATAGTTTTAGAATATTGTTGATCCTAAAAACCACTTTGTTTCGGATCTGCTCGTGTTCCTTCGTAGAGAACAATCCAGGAGTGAAATGGCGTGCTGTCAGCGACTCCGAATCGATAAATCACATTCGCGATCGACCTCCTATTTCCAGGTGTGTGTCATGAGCGCTGGGAGACAGAGTGTAATGTGGCACGATAAACCATCATAGACAGGAAACGGTGTCTTAATTCATTTCCTGCTCCTGCGAACATGTGAGAATGGGACTGAAAGTGAAACGGCTGAGTGTGAGATAACTGTCGGGATGTGTGAAGAGAAAACAAACAGCACTGATGAGGATCGGTTGTAAAAATGTTCCGCTGTAATAGCTACCATAGTGACTCCGCCCCATATGAAAAGGAAAAAATACTGAGAACATTTTTAATGCACACCTGCATAGAGCCTGCATCCATTAACGCATTCAAAGTTGCATGATTTGTGAGGTCAAAATGTGTGAATGAAACTTTGGTTTTTACATGAAATGGTTTTTGAATGGTTAGAATTTCCACAATTTAAAACTAAATTCTCTGGTCATGGTGATTTCTCTAAGCATCATCACAGTAAGTCATTACCTTCTTAGTCATTGTTTAACATCCTGTATGTCACAGTCTCATCGCTCTGTTCCTCTCACCACAACGTCAATCGCGCCTGAGAGTCTACACTGTGAGAACGTCTTTCCTCTTCCGCTCTGCTCTCTGACACTCTCACAACCCCCTTGTGTTTCTGGCCTCGTGTATCTGCTGTGATTTTCCTCCGGTCTCGTACATCCTCCTCTCTCTCTCTCTCTCTCTCTCTCAGGACATTTAGCGGTGAGTTCGCTGACTCAAACCTCTTGTCTTTCTCTCCACACACTCCACCTCATGTGCTAGAGGGATGTCTGGGCCGGTTGCCAGGCCAATCTCAGCCTACCGCCGGGGTTTGATTAAGGCATGAGGAGATCGGGTTTGGATCCTCCGGTTTTATTCTGCTTCTGAGTCAGGAAAAGCTCTTTTACTCATGGCTTCGTGAAAGGTTCCTGCATTCATCCACTCGTTTCCGTACATCCTCTTTACACACAAGCTCACAGCTGAAGCCTTTGTCGTAGTATTCTAATGTAGCTCGGGTACTTAAGTCCAATTTGTTAACCTTAAGTCAGTTCTCAGAGCTGTTATGTCAGTTTGGCATTGAAATAAATGAGAAAGAGCTTTTATAATTCTTTCTCAGTTGTTACACATGTAGCCATGAATCCTGTCTTATAGAGGTTTATGTAAACTATTATAAAGGCTTATGTAGTTGTTCATGATACCTGCCCTATGCCAACTACTGCTTGTTGAAATAAGAATTACTGAATGCACTGTAGGTTCTTGTGACCAGTTAAAAAGGTCTTACGTCAGTGTCCATGAGTATTTTTTGTTTGTTTGTTTGTTTTCTGTCTAACACATAAACTGTAGCATGATACCTGGATATAGAAGGAATATGCCTTCATAACTCACATAGTTTCATGTCAGTAGTTATAAAGGTCCTCCTTTGGTGTCCATGAGTCCCGCGTTATGTCAATTTATAGAAAATAGTCCTGAGAAAATAGCGTTGTGTTTACCTATATTTCTCTGCCAACCTGAATTTATCCGTTGTGTGTCCGGCGCCTGTGCAAGACCAACATGATGAATCCCATAAATTCCTGCACCTTGAATCGGTTTCCTTGAAATTGCGCGAAAATATGCATCGGGACAACAATCTCTCCGTTCCCGCGTCTATTCCATGAACCTTGAAATCGGAAAATTGCCCGCACGGCCTTTAGCGAGATTGGAAAAGCGTTCTAATGAAACCTATCATTAATCACGCGGGTCAGACGCGCTAGAGAACAGAGTAGAAAATGATTACAGGCCGGCCTCCCGCCTCTGTCGTGTGATAGCGATACAGACATTCTGGCATTCATTTAAAAACTGAATAAAACACCAAATCTGCCAATAACAAGGTATAAGTCCTGTTGGATTCTTGTTTTTAAAAGTCAATCTGTATGGCATTAGTGCTCAGAGAAGAAAGCTGTGAAGGCCCTATGTGTTAAACCTTCTGTTGCTGAACAACCTGCTATGCAGTCATAAGACTTTATATGCCTTGTTCATGAAAACATGTTATGTTGTCTGTTAATGTCTGTAATGAATTCATAAATAATTAACATTTATTATTATTATTATTATTATTATTATTATTATTATTATTATTATTATTATTATACTATTATTAATAATAATAATAGTAATACACGTTGTCCCTGGCGTAAGAACAATTCCAATCAAAGTCCAATAGAAAATACAAAAATAGACACAGCAGTGCACCAGATACCAATATTCACAATTATATACAATATATTCAGTGTGTAAGTGAATGTATAAAATGTATAAAGTCTGGAATATTGCATGTGTGGGGGGGCATGCGAGAAAAATGAGTCAGCCTCATCGGTTTCATTGAATCAGTCCGGGAGCGCGTTGATAGTAAATGTCTGTCCTGTAAAGTTATCCTGATGGTGAATGATCCTAATTTCTGAAAATTCTTAACAAAACAGAGCTTAAAGTCCAATACAGTGGAAAACAGCTCTGAGACTAAACTGCTTCCGGGAATCCCCTCGCGATTTCAAGGCACAGAAACAACACTGTTATATTTCACATTTGAGAATAATTTCCTTAGGCGCTATTATGATTTTTGGCCACATGATGGCAGTGTGGGGAAAGGGGACAGATTTAGTCAAGCGGATTGTTATGCTGTACATCGTATATTCTTGTCAAAGGCGTACAAGACTTTGTTGGACTTAAGAACAAATTGGACTTAAGAACGTCCTCCCAGAACGAAACTTGTTTGCAAGTTGGGGACAACCTGTATTATTATTATTATTATTATTATTAGTAGTAGTAGTAGTAGTAGTAGTAGTAGTTGTATTTTTTTCAAGTTGTAAATTTCTCAATTGTAGTGAAATTCTATTTTTCTAAATATGGCCATAAGTATTCCATTGCATGTCATACAGTATACGATTGTGCATGTGACCAAATTCACAAAAAATAAAAAATAAAAATGAAAATAATAATAATTTCAATAGGTTTAGTACTGCTATTATAATACTGTATACTATTGTATGATATAAATCTATAATATAGTGTAATGAGAAATGCTATAAAATGTAATGTATTTTATAAACAATTTGAACAGTGCATGTAATGCCTTATGAAATCATACATTCACACTTTGCTATATCCATCGCCTCCATAGAAAGTGTTACCAAAAGTGTTTGTTGTAAAAAAACAAATAATAATAATAGATTCATGTTCTGGGATTTGGATTTGTCACTGGCACAATAATTCAAAGGTTTATTCGTATAAAATGCTAGAAGAGTTGTTACTAGGCATTACTGGAATACATTCCAACACATAAGGGATTTTGAGGGAATAAACAAAGGGTTGTCAGATGAAGGTTTATATCATTAGTTATTAAGGGTCTGAACAAATTAAATCTTTTTGGGAAAAGAAAAAAAGAAGAATATTTATGGAGGTTCACATGAATGGTAATTGTTTGTCCATAATACAGGGAGAGCTTCTGCTAGTTGTAATAAAACTTTATTCATCTTTATGCAGTTTTTTGAGAGTGCTGCGTTATAAAGATGTATGTGATTTATTATAACAGGCTTACAGGATGTTAGTGTCTTTACAGGATGTTAGTGTCTTTACAGGAGTTCTGTCTTTTGTGAACATAAAATTTAATATGATCGGTAGATCACTATGGATGGCATGAGTTTTTATTTGGGTGTGTGTTAGTCGTTATAAAGGCCTTATCTAGGTGTCCATGTTCACTATTTCATAATTTGGAATGACACTGGATGACCTTAGAGACATTTCATTGATTAACTGATTGAATATTTTCTTGATCAATAATTAGAATCATGGGGTCGGTTTGCAATTCAGAATCGATTCACACTTGTGTAACATAAACTGGCAAATTTGAAATTCTCTAAAATCGAATCTAATAAATATATTAGTGCTGTTGAATCAATTCTAATAAAAGTCATCTTTTTTTTAATTTTTGGAATGACATCATACCTTTCAGTTTCATCAAAACCATTAAATGAAACGTGATGTAAACGTGTAGACACTTAAGAAGACAAGAGCGATTGTTTCCGCAAGTGCTCCCGCAAGAGCTGGGACTTCAGGCGTTAGAATGACATTAGCGACGTGTCACCTCGCCATGAGAGAGAAGATTTAGGCTGGAACGATCCATCAGAGGGTCGTCATTCCGCAGCTATAGCGCTCTTTGTTAACGCGCGGCTATTGTTATTGTTCTTGGGATGGCAGTTTTAGCACCTGGCTAACGGCTGCGACCTTCCAGATTGGGGTGAACGAGCTACAGCCGCATGCAGATGAGCTCGTTTTATTAGCAGGCGGCTCGGCTCCTTGAAAAGCCTCCAAATCCTGCGACGAAAACCAGAGGCTAGAAGAAATGTTCAGAGTTTTAAAAGACCTTGAAGAAACGTCCTTGAATTTAACATGCCCTCTAACTTGATTTAAAAAGAATCTCCAAAATGGCATCGAACTTGAAAATTCCTTAAAACTTTGCATTTTTGTCACGGTACGGGGACGACGGCACTGGTTTCAAGGCGATCATTCGGTAGAATCTTTCAGGCTGTTTTTTAGCTATTTAAACTCTCTGCTGACACCTACAGCTAAGTGGAATTGAAAACGTTTTAAAAAATAGATCATATGTATTTTTGTGGGTTTTAAATGGAAATACTATAATGGTTGAGAAGGAAAGAAAAGGTGGCGCAGGTATCCACCATGTGCTAGAGTCATAAACACATTTGCTGCCTTTTTTTTTAAAACTACCTATTGGCTCTGTCATGCCTCATGATGTAGTTCAGTCCTCTTTAAAGAAATGTGAGACGTCAAAGCGTCGCTGCCTGAAGTTATTCTGTGGTCATGCTTTCCCATTAATTGTTAACCTGCGGGATGACATTAGACATTAGCTCCACCCCCCCCCCCCAAAAAAAAAAATATATATATATTATATATATATATTATATATATATATTTTTTTTTTTTAAGTAATGATGTTTCCAGTTTTAAGTAAACAGAACTTCCACTTTGTTGTTCTCTTTCATCTTAGTCGTTCTTTACTTGCATTATTGAGGAGCCTAACTCATACTATTTAATAGCAATTATCATTTTTTTTTAGTTGTTGCAAATCAAACAAATTGTTCTTGTTCTTTCGGCTGCAATGGGTCGCCACAGCAGACAATCCGGTCCGCACACAAGCGTGTTGTACATAAAACACTCCAGATGAACAAATTAAATAGAAGTTGTCACTAATATAAAATAAATTCAGAAGTAATTGCTTTTGTACTTCTTTTTCGCTAGTTTTAGGTATAAAGGGTAATGGATTGTTTGAATTGCTTGCTAAGTCAGTATACAGGACTTCTTTATTAATATTTATATTCCTGTGCATTACAATACGGTAAATGGAATGATCTGTAATACTGGGCGACGTGTTCAATTTGGAGTTTTCTGTGGAAAAAAATAAAAAGGAAACAACAAAAATAGAAGGAAAAATGAAAGCCCAAGCAAATAATTTAAAAAGGGAACTAAAGGAAACTGATTGCATTATTTGGGCTTGTTGTTTCCTTCTTTTTTTCAGATTTATGAATCTCACTGCTTATATCTTGTGACAGCTCATAAATCAGTTTCCTGTGAGCCATGGCGCGTCACGCCGAGAAATCTCAGGAGACGTGATTCGGTAGTGCTGAAGGAGTTTACCGAGAGGGTGAGACGCAAGAAAAAAAAAAAAAAAAAGGATGAGAAATAACCTCCGGACTGAAGTGAGGGGAAAACGGAGTGTAAGAGCGTGGTGTACGGAGGGGAAAAGAAATAAACAGAATATTCAAGGTTCATTCATTGGTTCTATTTATATTGCTTAGTGAGTGGAGCCGTGATGAGGAACAGGTGGTGTATTAGCCGCGGAGCATCAAAGGGATGAAACATTGCAGCTCAGTATAAATAACACACTGCAGAAATAAGAAAAAGAAAGAAAAAAGATTTGTGTTTTCAACATATTAGAGTAAGAGTAGAATTTCCACTCGAGTAAAATATGTGAGTTGAAGAAAAATAAACAATGCGATATAACAGTAGGTTTATGTTAAGCTCATTAAATACTGTAGAATTCATTCTAGAATTAATTATTCTACTAAAGCATATTTACGATTAACGGCTGCAAGTGTATGTGTGCAAAATGTATAAAAGCCATAAGGCCATAAACAAAGTTTTCTGTGCACGTGGATTTTAAGCTTTTCAATGTACGTGTTTATTTATATATTTATTTATTGTCCATAAACATTCAAAATAATGGTCTACTAGTATTATATATATATAACACATAACACATTTATTATACTAAAGTCAATAGGGATAATATCATGTAACATAAAGAAGCATACTGACATAAATGTAGGTGTTAGTTGTTAATAAGGACACGTTATTGCTATACGATGTATAAATCGGTGTATACAATGTATATATCTTAAACAGTGTTAATGCAAGTTAATGTACAGTGGTGGTGAGACAAAAAAGTGAAATTCCAGTTAAATTTTTAATGACATTCACAATGTTTTTATTTTGCAATAACAACTATCTAGATAATAAGAACAACTTTTATATTGTAACTTAATTTTATTTTGTAAAATCAGCATCATCACTATATAGTATAAATAATCAGTATTTAATACGACGTCCTTTATTCTACAAAACCTGCCGGATCCGTAGCAAAAAGGCGTCTGAGGTCCTCTGGTGTAACTCGTTCGATCCGTGCTTGCTTGATTGCTTCCCGAAGATCATGTACAGGAGACGTCTTCTTGACTGCTCCTGCCTTCATCATCATCATCCAACAGTTTGCTATCAGGTTTATTTCTGACCCAGGCCGTGAATTGCCAGTTTTTTTTTTTTTTCACTAATTCTTTTAGTTAATTACTGTAGCACAACTCTTCAGCCAAATAGGCGAGAACTAATTAGTGACAGCAGAAATCTAATACATGGCATATGTTATCTTAATACTTTTGGCCACTAAATCATTTTAATGATAAAAAAATAAAAATAAAAGTCAGACATATACTATTTATAATAGAAACAGATATGTAGACATGGAGCTAAGGTTTAAAGTAATTAAAAGTTAAATACTCATATTAAAAATATTTAATTTAATTAAAACAGCTAAATAACCTTCATTAATGTATCACAATATTTATGTTTATGAACTTTTTGTGGTGTATTCATTAAAGCATTCATTAGGATAATATAAGTATTTATAATTCTAACGCAGATTATGTATATAGTTACGCAGAGAATCTTTGAACGTCTTTAAAATGTGTGTCCATCTAAATTATGTCGTGTTATAACAAATATATGACACTTGTGTACAACATACACATCTAGCTACATAGCCAGTTGTAATGTAATTTGTTTTAACAAATTTGGAAAATTGTAATTTGGAAATAACAATTAAATGAATGTCACAACATTTGAATAACTTCCTATGTAGCTTGACTTAATGGTTATGTCAATTTGGCAGAGTAGTGTTTATGACCGTTGGAATAAGGCTTTATAGATGGCCCCATGTTATTCTGTGCATTGAGATTGGAATAAACTCAAGATTTAGTGGGAGTGAAGGAAAGGTTTCTATCAGTTGTTACGTATTTCTTATGCAACTTTTAGCCAAGAGGAGGTTTATGTTGGAGTGCTTGTGATTAGTTCACTACTGAATAATGTCGTTTTAAGCAGTGCTATAATCAGTGTTTAAGATTTGTAAAACTAACAAGTTTGAGTGCACATCCGGTTTTTAATACTATGTAAACTTTGTTCAGAGGTGAACGCTAAAGAGGAAATCTGCTCATAGGTGTGAAGGGACGTTCGTGGAAGCTGTATTAGAAATGACTGGTGTGTGTGACGGTCGAGGACGGAGGGGAGCCGGGTAATGCGCGAGGGTAATTTATACCACCGGCTGGATAAATGAATATCTGTCACTCTGTCTCTGCTCTTTCCAGGAGAATGCAGCTGCCTGGAGGGTTACTCACCCGACCCTGAACACACACACCTCTGCATCCGCACCGACTGGGGACGGAATGAAGGGTAAGATCCGCGAGGCACTATGTCATCTTAACGCAAGGCAAAAAAAAAAAAAAAAGATGATGAAAAGCAAGCCTACACAAGACAGGGAAGTCAAAAATAAGATACATCACCTTGTTACTGCGACCACTCAAGTGCCAGTCCTGTGTGACTTTGAGCGCTCGTGGTTATATTCTGACACAGAAGGAAATTGGTGGGAAGACCGGCGGAACGGCGATGACATTAACGAGGAACGTGTTGAAATATATATATATTCCTAAGTCTCAAGAATTCTCTAAAATGTAATGAAATGAAGGCAAGACGTCTGTTTTTTATTTTAAATACCCAAAACTGATTGGTGATTCAGTGTCTTTGCTAATGTTTCTATGCTAACAGTTTACACAAGAACCATATAACAACATTATGGAACATTGTTTTATTTTGATTTTTTTTTTTAAGTTTGTCTATCTTTTTTTTTTTTTCTTTTTTGGAAGGAGTCGTTGGTGTGAAAAGGTGTGTGTTTTGAAGCTAGTTAACTTCCAGAGAGGCTGGTGGTGTAACAACTCCTTATAAAAGCTAAAGCCAAAGTGAGAACAGGAACTGACTAGTTTCTTACACCTTCTGCAACACAACACCAAAGGAAAAGGAAAAAAAAAAAACTAAAGTGCAACTGACATGCCATGGTTTATGGTAATTACTGCGATGCAAATTGCTGTGGTGCAAGCGGAATAAAACACTTCAGGGTGTATTGTTAATTATTAATTATTGCTGATTATTTTCCCATGAAAGCACAACAAAAAGCGTTTTGTTCCTTAATTAGCCTCCATGGCTTTGATGTCAATGGCTTTTATCAGCAAGAAAGCTGTTTAGACATTTATCAAGATACACTTTGCATTTTATATGAAACACATACATAGCTTGTTTAATTTATCCATAATAGTTATGCATAAAAAATAGCCAGGACAAATAAACCCATTTAAGGATGCCAAGTGTAACCTTATATCCTCCTGTCTTTACATCCTGTTACTTTATTATGACTTGAGGTGATGTGATGTGTTATAAACCTCCGCAGGCCGTGGCCGTACTCAAACCTGGAGCGAGGTTATGACCTGGTGACGGGAGAACAAGCTCCGGAGAAGATCTTCAGGTATGCAGCTCCACGTCTCCGGATAAGCTTAGCCCAAACCTACTGTTCAGTTCCGTGTTACAATCCCGCAGGCTCTAGAGTTCAGAGGAAGTCAGAAGGAGTCAGAATAAAACCCCAAGGCTCATTTTTGAGGGCTCTGAGAGCACTCCGGCCCCCAGGCGACGTCCTCCTCCAGGGTTCATTAGAACCACAAGCTCCAAATGAGGAAAACATTTCCGCGTACAGTAGTTACTGTAAACGACGATTACAATGTTTTACTGTAAATATTGCTTTAACACTTTCATCGCTACGTCTACATCTTACATTTAGAAAGAAAAATATAAAAGACTGTATATAAAAATTACTTTTAACAATATTTTTAAGCATACTAACGATAATTACTGAATCACATAATTAAACACAAATAAACAACAACCAATAAATAGCTAAAGGTCCATGGCTGTAGATTATACACATAGCTACAAAGTTTAATGCATTATCATTAATAATTGTTACATAATATATTCATCATTTTTAAATCATTGAAAATTGACATGTTTTCATAGTTTATTATAAATATGACATTCGTATTTTCTTAATTCATAATCTATGCATTTTGATTCATTTTATTTCTTTGAAGTATTAAAGATAGTCATACATAACAATATTTTAGTCATAATTATATCATTTATGTTTTTTTATGTGTATTAATTGATTTATTATATATTTTTTTATTTTAAGTGAATAAAAGATAACAAATGTAAATCATGGAAATATTAATATATTAACTTGCTACGGTCATTTAGGCCAGCAATGATTATTTCCTGCCTCTACAATTGGCAATTTGCGAGACTTTAATTAGTAAATCCATGACATAAGGCTGAACCTTTCAAAACAATTGATCAAATTCCACCACAATGATTTTTCACTTCTTGGCCATTACTTCAAATTTATTTAGCTCTCACCTTACTTACTCTGCGCCGGCTGATGACACACTCGTTTAATGCGCTCGCTCGGCTCTGATAGATAGCCAGGAGAAAGAGCCAATCGATGGGCTCTCCAGTGTCAGGTGATGAGTGAGATCGGTGCCTGTGTCGCCTGTGTCTTATTTATGAGTGGAAGTGCGCATTGATCCGAGGTGATTCACTGTTTTCGTGGTTATATCTGAGGTCAGGGATTGAGGTATAGAGCTTTAACGGCGTGGAAGGGGAACTGATGTGGACGAGTGACCGGTGTTCAGGAAACCGTACATTATAGAAAGTTTATTATTTAATGCAGCTGCACCAAACATTATTTATGATGTTTACAAAAAAGATAAAAAGGACCGGATATACTGTACATCGTGATCTTATTCACCATACAGTCTTTAGATTTGTAATAAACATATGTAAACATGTTACTGTATCATTAAAAAATTCAGAATAACATGAAGTGAAATGTTCTACGTTTGACGATAAATGTACATTATGGAAATGTTGATTTCAAAAGGGGGGGGGGGGGAATCTGCCAAGCAACTGTTAGATATATGTTGGAGTTAATTGTTACACAGAAAACATTTTGCCATTATATTTTGTTTAAGCTGCACTAAAAATACCTGTTTCCTTTATTATTGTTTTTTTTGTGTGTGTGTAATTTACAGTAATTATTTATATGACAGTAAATATTTAAATAAATTTGTCTGCTAAATTATATTCATATTATTCTATTTCTATTTTTTTTATTTGTATTACTACTTAGAATGAATTACTGTACTTAATTAATTCTAATTTAGCCGACAAATTTATTTAAATATTTACTGTCATATAAATAATTACTGTACTGTAGGCAATAAAAAAGATTAAATAAAGCGTAAATAAATGTATTAATTTCTTGTCAAATAAATACAAAGAAATTAAATGTGTCAATGAAAAAAAATAATAAATGAATAGATAAATCATGAAACAGGTACGGCATGGTGGGGCTCTGGTGAATGCAGAGAATATACCGTGTGTGTACACGCACACAAACACTCCAGTACATCTTTGATATAGTTATTAAGTCTGTAGTTGTATCAGTATCCCAGTATGCACAATTTCCATATTAATTTTACAATATACATAAAAAGTAAGAATTACAGGGACGGATTAGCAAAACTCCATGCAAACGTGGCCACTTAATATTTCATATTCCGAAGTGAGGAAATTATTACGTTTAGAAAGTCAATGATCCCTTTACTGGAAACAACATTACACACGCTGTCAAGAGTGTCATGGAGTCCAACACGCTGGAGTGCGACGAACGTGTGGTTACTGCACATGTTACTGTACGTGGTTAGACCAGGACAGAGTGAACACTTTAGAGAAGTCTTGTAGGTATTTCAACAAACACGAGTTACCCACTAAAGAACCCTGATATCAGAAAATAGTTGGGAAGTTGTGGGAAGAAGAACCTCCATTTTCAGTTTATTGAGTCAGCGTAGTCCTTTTTTTCTGATATAAAAGCCTCTTCAGCTGGCTCATTTCCATATTGCAGTTGAGCAACATTACAAAGGCCAATAATATAAAAAAAAAAAAAAAAAAAACGATTGACATTGCAGTATACTACTGAGAGGGCTAAAAGTAATTGCATTATAGGCAGGTTATTACATAATGGCTCTGATGCAGAGGTCCAAATGCAATAAAGCCTCGAAATATAATAACTTATATTCCATGAATGGCAGCTTATTACATAATGGACTTGGTGCAAAGGTCGGACGTATAATACGCTCTAAAATGTAATAAGTTCTTGCTAGAAACACTTAAAGCACATGATGTTATTTCATCAGACGTGAAGCTTGACATGGATTCTTTGATGATGATTGTATTAAAGTTGGGTGGCATCTCGTTTGTCATGTTTTGTAGTGGAACTGAAACTAATTTCATTGGAATCTTACAGTTATGTCAAGAATCCGCACCAGGTAGCCCATGTCACTAAAGTGGAGGAAGAAAAGGGGTTTCCATGAGGTCATGTTCGGAGTTGAATGTGTTAAAAAGAGTTGCATGTGATTAAAATGCAATAGAATGACACTTTATACTATATACTAATAAAAAAAATGAAGAACATTGTGAGAAGTGTGAGAGAACAAACAGTACCATGAGCACCAAGAAGCTATGAAAGCATGTGTTATGCAATGTTTAAAATAGAAAGAATATAACAAAAATATTTAAAGAAATGTAAAAGAAAAAGAATTGCAAAATTCAAGCACTGATAAATGTATTATGAAAACAACAAAAAAATTAAGTTGTAACTAATAATGCTACCACCACCATGTTTCACAGTAAGAATAATAGTGCATGTCTCTTTCTCCCCAAGTGTGCTAAATCTCTAACACTGGCAAACTCCAAACAGGATTTCATATAGCTTGTGATTCTTCCCTGAAGCGCAGGTTTGAGGAATATCCAGGCTATGGTTGTTCTTTGAACAGCTTCTCCCATCGGAGTGATGAACCTTCCAGCTCCTTGCTCTCTCTGACTCAAAGATCTCCCATAGGTTTTCAGTGGGGTTCCGATTTGGAAGTTGTAAACGTCATCACGTACTGTATGATTTCCGTCTTTTTCATCCTCATGAGTGAGCCCTGGTGTGCTTTGCGTTGGGGTCGGTTGCTCTGTAAGAGACTAGGCTGATTGGTATAGCAATATTTCATCATAGAATAGTTGATCAGTTATAATAACTTTGTGACAGTTCAGTCACTGAACAGTGCCAGAGTGAGTAAATAACTCTCATCAACCATTTTTATTCGCTGTAGTTATATTTATAGCTGCCTGGACTCCCACACTCTCATATGACTCCATAATTCTTAATATTCTTTTAATTATGCTATTAAACCAGATTAACAATAATCAGACTCACTGTATCCCCTGTGATATGACTTTATGGTAAAAAAAAAAAAAAAAAAAAAGCAGCTGTGTGGATAAAATGGATAAAATAGTTGCCATTCCCTTTATACTGGGTTTATGGCAGACTCCCAGCATGCTCTCTGATCGCCTGTGTTATGGCCATGTGCAGGTCCTCCTACAGTCTGGGCCAAGGCCTTTGGCTGCCTGTCAGCAAGAGCTTTGTGGTGCCACCGGTTGAGCTGTCAATCAACCCTGTCGCCAGCTGCAAGACCGACGTACTTGTCACAGAGGACCCCGGAGACATCCGGTAAGTGTGTGTGTGTGTGTGTGTGTGTGTGTGTGTGTGTGTGTGTGTGTGTGTGTGTGTGTGTGTGTGTGTGTGTGTTCAAACTGATGGAGTGAATCAGACACCTACACCAGGATAGTTCATACTTTTGACTCAAAACAATCTGCTTTCTCAGTTGTACAATGCAACGTCTGGGTTACTGACTACTATTTAGACAGTGGAAGCAATTTTCTGTTATTTATCTCTAAGCCAAGATATTTGGTCAAGTCTGAATATAAAATGCTTCTAGAATATGTTACATCATAAAAGTATTGGTCACAAATTACATTCCTGTGTGCAATCCAAATGTATTTGATGAACTAAAATGTATTTGGTATATAAATGTGGTTTCATTTTATGCATTTTGACATCTCATCTCTGTTTTTTGATTAATTTCATCAGATCCGTAAAGGACTTGAATTTAGATTTTGTTTGAGCGGTTTTGTGGCATGGTACTTTCACAGCACCTTGGCTTTCTGTCTTTATTCAGTCTCCGTGTCATAATTTTCCTCTGGATTCTCCAGTTATCTCGAACAAGCTCACTAGCAGGTGGATTGTCTGCTTTAACATGTTCCTATAGTACAGTGTACCGACTTGGATAAAAAGCTTGGCAAAGGTTTAATAACCTTTGGTTTGTGTTGTGTGTAAAGAGATGCTGAACTGTTTCCCCTTCAAGTACACACTAAGGATGTTTTCACAGGATCATTTCCGAGAAAACTCGACCTACCAAAGTCTGGTTCATTTTGATCAGTGAGAACACAAACGTTCCTGGCTCAGGAACCGGGTCCGAGTCCGCTTGAAGAGGTACAGCGCGGTACAGTATACTCGGTCACAGCTCAATTCAGATATGGAAACCAATCGTGCCTGAGCATCTCAGCCTTTGACTTTGACTTATTAAGTAAGCAGGTACTGAAAGTGAAAATGAAAAAAGTGTTTTTTTTTTCAGAAATATCAACAATATTAAGCAGTGAGTGAAAGTTAACTTTCTTGTTCTCTTCTTATCTTGGGTTTAATGTTGGCACACTAACCATGTAGGTGCATACTGTTACCTGCTCTATCAGAGATCGTAAATACACAAGCACGCATGAGAATGGAGAAGAAAGAGCAATGTGAATGCTGGCCAGCAGGGGGAGTGGGGAGCAATCGTTCGTGGGCAGGGCGTGAAAACACCCTAAGATCCCTCTAAGAACGATTGAAGACCCAAGATTTTTGTACCAAGTGCCAAGATAACTTCAGAATTATATAAGTTAATAAGTTATATAATAAGTTTATATATTATAAGTTTTTTTTTCTGTTAAAAACATCTTATTAGACCTATATATATACTTTTCTTGTTACTAAGGATGGTAAAGACTTATTTAAGAATTTCATTGAATAACTGAAGGGTTGTAGTGTATGTACTGTACAACACTTGTCCTTGCTCTAGGAAATTGTACAAATTTCTCATTGGATTGATTTTGTACATTGTCTAATGAACTACATGACCATGGGGGGAAAAAACACAATATTCTGTAATGGATATCTTTATGTTATCCATTTTTTCCTTGAATGGGAGATGATTCTGTGTAATAAAAAATTCCATCAAACAGATATAAAAACTTATTTAATGCCTAGTGCCATCATGTCATTTACTGTATATTATGATAATATACCATAGATTTAATTTTAGTCATATATTTTCAGTTCAACAGACCAAAAGTTTGCGCACACCTTCTCATTCAAAGAGGTTGAATTTGTATTATGGCAAGAAAAAAGCAGCTAAGTGAAGAAAAACGAGGGGCATCATTACTTTTAGAAATGAAGGTCAGTCAGTCCGAAAAAATTGGGAAAACTTTGAAAGTGTCCCCAAGTGCAGTCACAAAAAGCATCAAGCGCTACAAAGGAACTGGCTCACATGCGGACCGGCCCAGGAAAGGAAGACCGAGAGTCGCCTCTGCTGCGGAGGATAAGTTCATCCGAGTCACCAGCCTCAGAAATCGCAGGTTAACAGCAGCTCAGATCAGAGAGCAGGTCAATGGCACACAGAGTTCTAGCAGCAGACACGTCTCTAGAACAACTGTTAAGAGGAGACTGTGTGAATCAGGCCTTCATGGTAGAAGATCTGCTAGGAAACCACTGCTAAGGACAGGCAACAAGCAGAAGAGACGCGTTTGGGCTAAAGAACACAAGAAAGAACACAAGAAAGAAAACTCGCTGAATGAGAAGGGGTGTCCAAACTTTTGCTCTGTACTATATATATATATTTAAACAAGGAATAAAACATTCATTTGGATGCTCTTATAGGAAAATGATCAATCATGGGATGATGCGAGGAAGCAAACCTACTGTACAACCTTGAAGTGTTTTATACTTTTTTTTTTGTCTCCTTTGTTCTGAAGATGTCTCCATGACCCTCACAAAGAGCTGATACTGAAGACTCCTTCCATAAATGTTAAACAAACATCTCCTTACAGAAAACATCACCAAATCTACCAAGTCCTTGTGGAATCCATTACTAGAGAATATAAGGACATGGGCTACAATCCATCGATCAGCCGTAACATTACCTTCCAAAATATAATGTCCAGTGGTTGTGTAGGTTCCTTTACTCCCCACAGCCATGAATAAGCCTTGCGTGCCCATGATCCTGTCACCAGTTTACTGGTATATAATTAATAATCAATATTAATGTGTTCATATTTTGTGTTGTTAATGTCATGACTTATCGTATAAACCAGTGATTTCCAGCTGCTGCTCTCATATAATCATTTTTATTGTAGACACCAAAGCGCACACACACACACACACACACACACACACACACACACACACACACACACACACACACACACACACACACACACACACTTTTTAAATAACTGACTATTTTTTTTTCTTTGCTGGTAAAAAGTGTTTAACCTACGCAGTTCCTGGAGGCAAAGTGTTCTTGGTGTCACTCCCTCCCACCTCTTCGTTTCTGAAGCTAAATGATAAAGCGCTATTGCTGACGTTTACAGCAACACCCTCCAGAACAAACAGCTATTTATTGTTATTTTTGCACTGAGCTGTTTGCCAGAACATTTTGAGCTCTCACAATGTCAGCATTAACACTGATGCGGTTCGATCACAGCCCAAAAGTACTGAGACTTATCAGAGATAATAAATCACATGCGGCACATAAAAAAGCTGGCAGATGGTTCGCTGGTTTATTTTATATATCCATTTATCGGGTAGTAAATCTCTGCTTAAAAGCCTGTCAGCAGAGGAATTATATACTAAAGAGATGCGAGTCCATTATCAGAGAAAATTTAAGCTTCAGCACAACGGTCATGGCCAAAAGTAAGTTATACACTAGTTTAAAGGATGGCTTCGTGATTAAAAGTTTTAATTAAAACACTTTAGGCAGTTGTGAAGAGTAAATAGGAAGTGTATACTTAATGGGGTTCTTTGAAAAATGAAATACGTGTTTCTTCTTATTATTATTGCAATAATTCCTTCTTTTATGAAAAATATAATCATATATTTTTGTCAGAACAACTGCATTTTTTTTTGCCTATTAAAATCTATTTTATTATTAATACTAAATTGCATAGTTTACAGGCACAACCCCAACTGTATGCTGATTTATGATTTCAAAACTGGGAGGTTTTAGCATTTAGCAAGATAATACAATATAACATAAATAGTATACTGATATAACCAAACAATGTTAAAATAATATTTAGGCATTTGTGCCCTTTACCACCTCAAAGGATCCATGCATACGATATTCTTATGATGTAATGCTTAGAACTGTAAAACAGTTAGACTAGATAGGTATATAGTTTGCAGGGCTCTTTGCAACATGAAAATATATTATTATTATTATTATTATTATTATTATTATTATTATTATTATTTACTGCAAAAGACAGAAAAAAGACTAACCTCTTTCTCAGACGTTCAACAACATTAGCAAGTACAAATAGATAAAAAGGTCTGTAATTTGTCACTATTTACTAATGGTTACCGTAGACAAAATGATTTGCTACAAAATGATGACATGCATGAAAGCAGCCTCATGATAAATGAGACTGGAACTTTCAAACTGAATTATACCATAACCCAAAGATTTGGGACAAGAGACTTGGGAGAAAATAAAGTGTAATTTATAAAGCAATTAGATTTATATAAAAAAAATGTTTATTATATATCTTTAAAAAAAACACATAAAAAAAACACATTAAATAGTTTAGTTGAGTGAAAAAGACAACAAGTCTGTTTCTGAATCTAATACAAATATATTTATAATGACAGCCTTTTAACATATTTTAAATGGAAGTTATCCAATATTTCTCAATATAAAGCAAACAGTATACAGTAGGCCTGAAAAAAAAAATATTTAGATTATTATGATTCATGATTAACAAAATAATTTTCCAATATAGTAAAATGGCTTTAAACTTAAATTAGTAATATGTCTAGAAATATGTAATCTTACAGTATATCAAATAAATAAATAAATAAATAAGAGCGAATAGAAAGAAATATTAGCTGTATTAGGATATTTGACTTAACAGATTTTAATAGATTTGTTAAAATGAAATAATTTTGCACGTAGCCTTTTTTTTCTTGTCTAAACGAAACAGGATGCAAATTTTACATTCAGCTTCACAAGCAGTTAGCAAAGGAAGTCCTTGTTGAAACTGCGTTAAATCAAAAGACTAATAAATTTGACCTGAGAAAGTGTAGATTTTAGTAATGATTCATGTTCGAGTGAGTAACGTGTGCTGTTGTTTAATCACAGACAAATCAGGATTTATGAGACACGATTTAGACTGAACGCTAATGCTCAGCACTTTCAGTCATTTACGATTACTCCCGATTTCTTTCTAGAAGAACTGGTTTAATTAGAAATTACTTTTCATCATGTGAATATATTTATCTCCCTGTTTTTCTGCCTGTTCTCTACCATTTAATCCCAGGGACCGAACCCTAATGGTATTTATCAGAAATAAAACATTAGTGGGTCGAGTGCGCTGAAACGCCGCTGTGTATCTGCTTTTAGTTCCCAGAAAACTGATGTTGTGAACGATTTATTAGGATTCATTTGTGTTTCACATCATCGCAGGAGCAAGATAACTAACGCGGGAACATTAATGACGGAAAAACATGTTTGAATAGTGCTTTCTGAGGAATACATTAAATCAGTTGAAGGTATTTGGGTAATAATTAATGCTGCACAACACGGGAGATGTGTGTCAGATCACAGCGCTCAATAAATGATGAAGACTCTTAATTATGTTAATGATATGCATGAGGAAGTCTCATAAGGTGGAGGCTGCTTACTGGAGCAGAGGTGCCGATTTAAATACACAGATATACTGCAAAACATGTGCAGTGTATCTAAAATGTCTTACTATATTTGTTAAAATCTGAAACATTACATACTTTTAATTAGAGAGGAGATATTTTCACTTATTAAGATGTTATGATTTGCATAGGCGTCTAACAGGTGTCTGTTGGATGGATGGACGAATGGATGGACGAATGGATGGACGAATGGATGGATGGGTGAACATGAAGGGGTCATTTGCAACAACAGGTTCAGCATAATTCTTCATAAAAGTGATCTGTATAATGCTTTATACAGGCCACATTCCTAATCCTGAATCAGATCTTGAACCCAACAGCAATTTGAGTGATATTTACAGAAGTCCATGAAAAAAAAAAAAAAAACGCATTGTGACAAAAGACCTTTTCATTTATATATATACTGTGTGATATAAATGGATGATGGATGGTTGATGGACAAATAAATAGACAGATGGATGGATGAAAGGCCATATCTCAATGTCTATTAGATATAATGTGTTTATGTACAATGGGTGGAGGAATATACTGTACACCGGTATATTATGGATGGATGGATGGATTTATATTAATCTTTACTTATTAAATTGATGGATACATGGGAGGAAGGATAGATGAATGGATGGACATACATATATACTAGATATATGACTGAATGGCTGACTGGTTCGATGCAGGATGGAGGAATCAAGTGACTTGATGGGGCATACAGTAAATGTATGATGGATGGATGGACTGGTACATGGATGGATAGATGGATGGATGGATGGATGGATGGATGGATGGATGGATGGATGGATGGATGGATGGATGGATGGATGGATGGGGATAAATTTGTATTAGATGGATGGATTAAAGAATGAACCGACATACACTCAGTAGACGATTAGATGGAATGAGATTCATATGGATGGACTGATGGCTGGGTGGATGCATATTACAACAAGGGGAAAGGCATAGCGGGTTTGTCTTTAATTTGTGCCCTTCCGTGATGCAACACTAATTATTAAATCTTTCTCAGATGATTATATTCACTAGTTCATTCTTAGCATTACCTGCCAACAGCAACTCCCCTCCCCCCCTTCCCACACCCCAAGCCAATTACATGGACAGAAACCTTGGCATTTAAAAGTCAGAAGTTAATCGATTGGGCTGTTCACTGAAACATTGACAGAATGATGCGAAATTACCTTTAGCATTAGGGTTATGAGGCATAAACTGAACCAGAAAAGTCTTTTTCCTTTCTTTTACATATTTGTTTAGTTTGATAGACGATGTGTACATAAAAATATAATAGTATTAATCAGCTGTCTCTTGTTAAATCTCATGGTTGCTGTCTGCCCGAGATTGGCTAACCTCAGCGCATAAAAATGAAGCAAGTCATATTATAATTGACATTAGGTGGGCTTGAAGAGACTGCAGTTCATATGCAGGATTTGTAGCAGAGCAGACATGTCCTGGATGAAATATCAGGTCTGAGTGAGAGTTTGCTGTCTGTATTCTTTCTGGATCTTCACGAAGTGTGGCAGCCTGATCAATACTCCCATATAGAGCACGCTACACATGCAGCTAGTGTTCTGACCTTGTGCTATGGTGCTATTTAAACATTGTATAGGGACAGTATTTTTTGAGCTTGTTTTGTATTAAACTAAGTTAAAAACCTGCTTTGCCTTGCCAACCTGCATTTTCTATCCATTTTTCAGACTTTAAATGAAACACTCGTCTTCAGGGCAGGTGGTTTGAACATGCTGAAAAATCTTTCGAATGAAATATTATTTTAATCATCAGAATGGGATGACTAGAAATAAAATTTTAATCCAACATGTGGTGTGACTCAGTATGAATAAATCTCCTGAAAAAAAAAGTCAAAGTTATGTTTTGCGTTACGTTGCAGTCTCACTAACCACTAAAGAAATATATTTTATTTGGATTCAGCAAAAATATTGAATGAAATATGGATGGATGAGGGGTCAGGAATCACCATATATAGACTGCACATGATGGATGGATGATTGACAGACATCAGTGTATAATGCATGGATATACAGTAAATCAGTGTATATTGGATGGGTTGATAGATGAATGGACATTATTTATTGGAAATATCAAAGGAGGGGCAAAAGTAAGTGTGTAATGGATGAATAGATAATGAGTGGATAGACAAATTAATGAGTGGACAAATAACAGTACATGATGGATAGATGCACAGTCATTAGTGTACATATGATGGATGGATGGATGGATGGATGGATGGATGGATGGATGGATGGATGGATATCAGTGTATATTGAATAGATGTTTAATACATGGATGACATACAATGGTATATATTGTCTGGATGGATGGATGGATGGATGGATGGATGTTTAATATATATACAATAATATTATATATTGTCTGGATGGATGGATGGATGGATGGATGGATATGTGGACAGACATCAGTATGTATGAAGAGGTGGCTGGCTGGATCATATACACCAGTGTATATTAAATGGATAGATGATAGATAGATTGATGGATAGACTCGACAGATATACTTGACAATTACTTGACAATTATTCGGTTATGTTTATAACCAAATTATTTACGTTTATATTTGCTGCTGCTGTTATTGTCTGACGTTCATTTAATTCCTGTACATTATTCATGACGAACTTCTGACATGAAATTTCTTTTCTCCATTTTCACTCAGTGCCTCGATTCAGTAGCTGGCAGCTCAGAGTGACTCACACAGTTCGAGTTCATGTTTGTTCACACGTGTTCAGATTGCACAGGTTATTACCTCTGTGGTTAGTCCAGTACCTCGGGAGAGTCGACAGGCCAACGCTGAGCAAAATTGAACCTCGACAAACCTCGGCAACTGAAATCACTCCATAAACCCAGTCCAATCGATGGTTCTCTAGGCGTCTCCAACTGTGTTCAAAGCCCATTGTTCTGTCAATACGGTGGTGCCAATAAGGTCTGGGAGAGCGTGACAGCCCTGCTGGTTTGATGAATCATCCACTCAACCTGCCTGGGCTGCTCCTCGTCACAAAAATCCATAAGGCGATCCTTTCCATCATCCATGTTTTAATACAGAGCCGCCTCCTGCAACGTCACACATTTCCCACAGGGAACTAGTAATGGTCCGGCGTCGGTCTCATTCGTCATTAATGTTAGATATCTCAATTAAAGGCTGGGGGGCACGGTAAAGGCTGGCTACAGCTAGAATGCATGATGAAGCCTGGCCTGTTTGTGAAGCGAACTCATGGTCACATTCATCATCTTCACAGCAACCCCGACCAATTATAAGTTTGGTAATCATGCTCAAGTTCGACGCTGCCTTCGAACCCAAGTGATTTATCTTTCCTGGAAGCGGGAAGAAAAACAAAATGTATGTAAAATGGGAGATTAATAATAGCAGATTAATGTCACTTCCTGCATCCAACTTTATTCTGCATGGCTGCTTTGTGCTAGTGCAGGACTTTTCATGGACGCTAATTACTGAGAGGTAATACAGATTAGCGCCGGGAGACTACGCCTCAGATAAGGCGGCATTTGGGTGCACGGCGGGTTTGCTGTCTTATTTTGGATTAATAATTCAGCTCTGATAAAGGACTGTCTGAGTGAGATAATGGATTGCAAAAGCTATTAGTCTCTGTCATCTTTCTATATGCCCAAGGGTGAAGATGGATGAACTTTGGACTCGTTCTCGGCGATTTTTTTCAAAAAAAAAAAAAAAAAAAAGGTCGCATGTACATACAGTTATATATGGATACTTAAATGTGGAGAGGTGAAAGTTAATATTTTAGTAGAATCATGTTTGGCTAATTAGTTGCTTAACATATTTTCTTTAATCAGCTTGAAAAATTAGTTTGAGTTACAACAGCATCTTCCCAAACATCCCCCCCCCCATGCACACAGTGTATAGGTTATGCATATTCCCATGTCTTTGTCTTTCTTTTTTCTTTTTTTTTTTAGAATAACCATCTGTGAATATGAATAGTTTGCATTTCCATGCACAACCTACCTGGACCTCAGTTTCTCCCTTATGTTTTCCCGCCAAGTTCCTGAGTCATTTGTCAGTGTTTGGTTTTGCCTGGCGAGCTCAGGCTTAGACCCAAAAAGCTTGGCGTTACTGTTGCAGGTGCCCACGGAATGAGGAAATGGTCGCAGGGGAGTAGAAAAGAGTAGAATTTATGATGTTATGGAGGTTTGGGAGGGCATCAGGGAGCTGTTGCTTTATGTGAGGTGCCTCAAGTGTGAAATGGGACTGGGGAATGTTGGACATGACAGGTGTAAAGGTAGACATATGAGTAATGCCGCCTTTATTCACTTTATGGCCAAGTGAGCTGGGAGTTGGCGGAGATCTTGGGGGAAGACGCACATATTTTCAGCTGCGTTTGTGCATGTGTGTGGGTTCACAGCAAGGTATGCAAGTTGTTGGCAAAAATGTGCATAAATTACATATTAACGATGCAGTATGGTAATTATTTGCTAATTGGGAGGATGCTGTTCCACTTACAGATACAGGATAGTCAGGGGCTGATGTATGGGGATGCCTGTGGCTGTTTCAGGCACAATTACACTTGAAAAGCCTTGCAAACCTATAGCGCCCAAACTTAAACATGCATTTTACAAAAGGTATACCATTTGCTTTATCATGCATTGCCATGTACTGTTGCTGAAGGGTTGGAAAACAGCAACAGCAGGCATGCTTAATTTTGTCTCTGAAAACCAGGTGTAAATTAGCATCACATTGCTCAGAGCAGAACCAGGGTTGCTAGGTGCTAAGTAAAATGAGTTATTTCAGTATTGCTTGTTTAGTGGGCTGCTTTTGCAATGTCTAGCAACCATGAATTTCATAGCAGGCACCTCATAAATATCAAAAAAGAAAAAAAAAGAAAAAAAATCCACCTATTGAACAGGTTTTTGTGGCATTTCCAAATCCAGTTGAATTCCACACTTCTATGTGATGTTGGTACACACCTACTGTACATAGTCATATGTGTCTGTTGCAAGAAAAAGTGTCGTTATAAGTAGCAAGTGTGTTCAGGGCACCGCTGATTTGCATTTAAGGAAACGTGCAATACTCCATAAAGGCAAAGCTCACAGATAGCTTGCCTCAAAATGGTGAGTGAGCATTGAAAGAGACACTCATAAGCTTGCCACGTTCCTAATCTCCCAGTAAATCAGCTTAGCAATGTCATGAGACATGCTACGATGGATACACACAGTACTAACTCATCCTCCTGTTGTAGGATGCTATTACTTTTGTTCTAATTGAATGGCTAGTATTAATTTATTTGCCCATTACTGTAATATTTTGGTTTAAGTAAACAGATAGCCAAATGTTTCACTCTAGCTTTCAGGATCATGTAAGTCGATTGCCTGCGCGCTCTTGACCTGCGCGCTACCATTTATACTAAATTAGTCAATTGAGCAGAGTGGGCAAAGTGAACACTGCAATGGATTAGCAACACGTCCAGGGTGTAGCCTGAATTGTGTGTCCAGCCCTGGTGCGCAGACGTGTTGGAACTGGTGTGGGGTTGTGTTTTTAGGAGTTGCTTTCGGCCCCTTAGATCCAGTGAAAGGAACCCTTAATGCTTCAGCAAACCGAGACATTTTGGACGATTTCATGCTTCTACGGTGACTTTGTGGGAAGAGTTTGGGGACGGCACCTTCCTGTTCCAACATGACTGCGCACCAGTGCACAAAGCAAGGCCCATAAAGACATGGATGAACGAGTTTGGTGTGGAAGAACTTGGCTGGCCTGCACAGAGTCCTGACCTCAACGCGATAGGACACATTTGGGATGAATTAGAGTGGAGACTGAGTGGACGAGCCACGCCTTCTCGTCCAACATCAGTGTCTGTCCTCACAAATGTGCCTCTGGAAGAATGGTCAAAAATTCCCATGAGCACACTCCTAAACCATGTGGAAAGCCTTCACAGAAGAGTTGAAGCTGTTATAGCTGCAAGCGGGGCGGCGCCAACATCATATTAAACCCTATGAATTAAAAATTGGTTCTTACTCAAGTTTGTATGCATGTGAAGGCGGGCGAGCGAATACTTTCAACAATATAGTGTATGTTACTTTACACAATCTCAGAGACAAGTCTAGGTTTGCATTGTTTTTAAGCCTAACTTATGAAATTATTATTTTAAAATTAATAATAGTTGTTTGCCTCCAGATTAATTAAAATACAGATTTTATGATATTCACTTAAGAGTTTGTAATATTTTCTATTTATTTGTAAAAAAAAAAAATCCCAGTTATTGATCATAGTAAAAACTTCAACTTTGAAACTTTAAACTTTTTTAAATTTAGTTAATTAATTTAAATTAGTTGTAATTAATCATACAACATTCAATTACTGCATTGCAAACATGCCTGTTTTATTGCATCTAAAGCAATTGTTAATATAAGATGGAATCACTGCGAGCCGAGGCGTATTGTCCTATCGTGTATCATTAACACATCCGCTCAAAGCTCATAGTCTGATTGCCTTTCGAGTGTTAAACGCACTTACATGGAGGATATTATATTTCTGAAATGGAGCCTTGTCTGAAGAAAAGCAGCTACAAATTATGATGAAGAAGTAATTGCCTGGCTGGCATCCAACCAAAGAAAATACAGAGGGATCGATTGCCGTAATTCCATTTGGTCTTCCTGCCCCCGTTTCCAAAATCCCTTTTTCAAGTGGTACCTGATGGATGGCAGAGGATAAGAAATCACATGCTGTAATTTCATAAAGCTTTCTGCTGAACCTGAACGTTCCGCCGAATAGATGTGTGTTCATTCTGTTAGCAGGAAGCGAAGAAAGCTATTAAACGCAAATACAGAAATGTATATTTTTATTATGGGAAAGTGAATTACTGCACTACACCCCACCATGTCTTTATATTGAGAGATGGAACATATTCTATCATCCTTCCATAGTATCAGGGTTTGCAGGAACTCAATCCTGGCTTTTAAAAGGAACTCACATTTATTAGAAATGAATGGGAGAATGATACTGTACATCACAGTCTTGCTTTCCTCATTGAGATGTACAACGTGGAGCAAGTTTGCTTTGTACTGTAGGTATTGTGAATATATAGAAATTGAGATTTTTCTTTATAAGATGCATTAAATAAAAAAAGGCCACCACATTCTATAAAGACCATGATAGAAAAATTTGTGGTTAGAAATCTGATTATTGTAATAATTCCTTATTTTATCAAATCCAATACAACCTCATCCAATAAAGCAACCAGTAGTTTAAATAAAAGTTTAATTTTAATTGTAAGTTTAGGTAATTTTACTACAATGTACAGTACTGTGCATTTTAAATCTCTTTAGCTAATACTATTGTATGATATTTTTTGTTTTTTATAAATACTTTTTCAATACTAGTCTTCATCAATATGTTAATGCTAAAAAAACACCATTGTTTGCTAAATTCTAAACTTGACAAACCCCTTTTTTTTTTTTTTCCACTTCAGACAAAGGCTCACACACCCACTGTGAATTTCGGCACCTTGAGGGGTGCATGGACCCCAGGTGGGGTTTCAAGGAATTAGAGGATTGTTATTAAAGAGATGTAGTGCTAGATTTGTGGATGTCTTGTGGTGTTCAGGTAAGAAGGAACAAAAAAATTTGAAAAGTAATGCGTTTGCATTTTGAGCAAAATTTTACTTATTTTTAAAATATTTAATATTTAGCTTTCATTAACCAACACTGCCCTGTATTGTGTTTCCCAACATCCAAGCTTTATACTGAAGCCAAACTGGATGCTAAGCAATTCATGAAAATCAATTATAAAAATCGTGATTTTTCAAGGAGACAGAGCGTACAAGGCGTACAAAAGACGTAGAACGAACCGCTTGTTTAAGCTGTAATATTCTCTCTTAAGATGCACAGAGGGCAAGTGGTGTGTATTTATAGCTTGGTCTTGTTCAAGCAGAGTGCACTTTATGGCAACTGAATTATATTTTAAGTTCAAGTAGAAATTCATTTGTTTGAGAGCACCGAGAGATGCGTGTGTCATCCTTTTACAATCTACTTTAGAGCGTTATTCGTGTCGCACAGAGCACCGAGTTCATATGGACGATCCTCTTTCATTACTACTGTATTCCAACACATTTTACTTTGGCATGATTAGATTTCAAGCTTTGTTGTACGAGACGCGTTTTGTATTGGCACACATTTTGCATAATGTTCCTTCTAAAACTATGTAAGAATGAGGTGGTATCAACCTTCTTAGTTATTTTAAGTGTTTAATTGTCCTTAGAGGACAACATTTTTGAAGACAAATTGTTTGCTATTAGGTTTACACAATTTTCCACTAGATTAGTCTAGAAGAGTTAGCGTTAATGTAGAAATGAGAGCACTTTGTGACCAATCAGATATGAAAATTCTAAGTAGAGTAGAAATTTTTTTTTTAAATATGACATGTACAATACTAGGCCAAAGTGTTGTTTTTTTAGAATAAACCTTTTTACTATTATTCATTTTTATTTTATTTTATTTGACTTTAATATTGAGTAATACAAAACTATTAATGATTTTCAAACATCAATATTCCACCACAAAATGTAAAGCTAAATACAAATATTTTCATGCTAGAAAATGAAGCAGCATGTATATATATATATATATATATATATATATATATATATATATATATAAAATGAGCACTTTTCAGACAAAAAAAAAAAAAAAAACTTTTGCATTTTGCATACAAATAAAATTAAATAGTCAAAATCCTTAGAAAAATTTAGGGTGGTTCTGCAGGATTGGCTTATCAGCTAATTTCCTTATAAACCACACAAAAAGACTAAAGAGTCCTAAAAAATGTCATTTCTCTGATTTTTTTATTTTTGTAAGACATACTTCCTCTACAGCCTTTATGTGCGTGTGTTTAGGACTTTTGCACAGTACTGTGGCTACAACATAGTACAGGGATCGTCATGCATTTGTTTACATATCTTTCACTATGTTTACAAACATATCTTTTTATTGGCTTAGCTTGTTTATGGTTAGCAGGATAGCCTTTGTTATCGTAGTCCTGATTTGTGACATAATTCATCCCTTATACTGTACATGCTGTGAAACCTCCTCCATTCCGCTTAAAAATGACCCAGCATGCATTAAGCCCAACCCTCCCCCACCCACCCCCACCCCGACTACTGTTCTGCTGAATGCCTTTTTTTAATGACCCTCGAACACCTCCAGTTGCGTGCATTTGCAATAAACTTCTAAAATACGCTTCTGAACTTCTGCCTAATCATCCGTGCGTATCTTGGGTTTCCTTACATAAACACATAAATCTTATTACGCGGTGAACGTCACATACTCCGAGCTAACGTCCCACCCAGAGACACAGTTGGAGGAATACATCATGATTAGTGTTGCTCATTTGCAAGACTTGCTTTGCTGGGCTTTTCGAGAGCGCGCTAGGTCATTAGTCTTCTTCCGACAAGGACAATCAGTCAGTCGTGTCCTGATTTGTGGTTGATTTTCCCCGATTACCACAAATAACTTGTTTTAAATCGCTGGTGCGTGGTTTCACCATGCTTCCTGCTCATTATGCATGGTGTTATATCAACGTTGGATATCAACACGCACCCTGGCGTGAGTTACAACACTACTAATGGTTTAGATCGTATGTGTGTAACACGACGGACTCATTAAACCAATGAAAATAAGGATAGAATGGAGTCAAAGCATGGCAGATGTTTTTAGAAAAATATTCCATAATGAACTGAATCCAGATACCTATACACACACACACACACACACACACACACACACACACACACACACACACACACACACACACCAGCTGGAGGGAAATGTAGGACACACATACTGTAGGCCCTTCAGAAATGAATGTTTCTAAAAAGTCAGCAAAATAAAATTAAGCATTGCATGTTCCCATTGACCTGCAGAGTTATTTCAGGCCCCAAAAAATCTGCTACATCATTAGTTATTCTACTTATATCACTATGTACACATCCTGTAGTTATAATGCATTATAATTGCACCATAATGTGCCTAATGTAACCCTGTATGAATGCTTGCTGACACTGTAACCACTGTAGCTACCGCTAACCTTTTCTATAACAGCCATATGTATAATGACTTATGCATGCACTCATATGTTATAATGCCTTCATAAACCATTATGCATATCGTTAGACATCAGTTGTAGTGTAATGTTGGAAATGCGTTTTTTTTTCTTTGCTAAAAGAATACACATTATGTAGTGCTTTTTACCCAATATATCGCCATTATATCCTTTTATAACACGCATTACATTATGAAGGTTACTCATAATGCATCATGTTTAAGATAGCTCTAAAGCACATTTTATAAATATTTACACTAATGAACTGTTATGACTGGGTTATTATGAATCTATAACACACTTTAATGTACATATTAATGCTTTGTATGACCATATTGTTATGCCAACATTAAGTCTTCTCATAATGCACTCGGCAAATTGAGGCTTATAACATGCTAAAACCTCTATATAGGGGTCTTTATAGTAATGATTCAAAATGTGATAAAAAAAAGATGCATATTTATGAATAATATAAATATCAGTTGTGTGTGTGTATAAAGCATTAGAAATGAATTACATTAGATACATATGTTCATAGTTTATTACAGATATGGCCATAGATAGAAGATGTTACTGTTGTACTTTATAATGTCAGGTTGAAGTATGTATTATAAAAACTGCTTATGGGAACAATTTGGCATAACTCTCTATGCTTGTACTATAAACTGTAATAAGCACAGTTGTGTACAATTTTGACAATTTAAATTGGTTAGAATATACAGTATAATGTACAGTAATGTGACCTTGTATCCTATAAGTCCACATTATTATTATATTATTATCCTATATGTCCTTATATATCCTTATATCCTAGGGCATGATAACATTAGTCAGTATTTATACCTAACTATGTAACTAACTCGTTATTTAGAACTAATTATATCCTCATTTGTCTCTAAAGTTCCCACGAGTGAATGTTCATGCAAGTGGTGTTCAAGGTTAACCGTCAGACTTGTCAGCGAAGAAGCTAATCTAGATTGCTAATTGCTAATCTGGGTGCATGAATTCGAAAAATGCATCCATATGTTGGAAGCAAACAGACTCATTAGTTCCCCCCAAAAAATTCCAAGCAACTTCATCTGCAGGTAAAGTTAAGGTCAGTATTATGACTTAAGGTTAGTATCATTCTCGTGGACTTTCTACCCTATGGTGTTAACATGAGTCGTGCATAATGTGGTTTGATCCACACAATTGAGTGCAATGCTGCAGAACAGAGCACAACCTCATACTGGCCAACACTTTACACTGTACAGAAACTGGCCTGGGAGATGCTGCTGCATCCCCCGTATAGTCCTGACATCACTCCGAACCATTTCCACATGATTGGGCCATTAAAGGAGTCCCTTGGTGACCAACGATTTGATGCAAAGATTTGCTAAAGCAAATTGTTTTAGACATGAAGCATGTAGTCCAACCATGGCTCCAGTGTACTGAGAGAACGTTCTACCTTGATGGTACCCCAGCACTAGTGGAACACTGGGACACATGCATTAGTGTAGCAGAGGAAGTAATAAAGGACGGTTTTACTCTCAGAACTGTGTTGTACTGTTTAATTCTTTATATATCTTTATGAATAGAAAAGTCAGAGAGAAAGTACTTTTTTAACGATTTATTTTAGCAAATCTTTGGATAAAACTTGACTTCTTGATAAATAAGAATTTATTGTTTTAGTTTTTAAAAAGTTTTTTTTTTGTTTGTGTGTGTGTGTATGTGTGTGTGTGTGTCAGTCTGAGGCTTCAGCAAACGCACCATATTATTTCTAATTTAATACCCCGCAGGTTTTTCAGCGTCGAGTTTCAAAAGTGAAAACAGGCCGCCTCTCAGTCCTGTTAAAATCCAAAAGTTTATCCTTTTCTCAAACGTCGCAATCCTTTTGTAAATATCGACGCTCGTGCTGTGCTTTCCAAAGGGGTTGTTTGAGTCTCCAGCGGTGGCTTTGATGGAGCCTCCATCAAATATGGATTTGTTGTGTCCCAATTTCACAGGGAAAAAAGAAAACAGGCTGCAAGATTGATGGAGGTGCAGTATCCATTTGGGAAGCTCCTTTATTGCCGACGAAGCCATTAGCTGCTAGCCAACATCTCGTGCGACGGTTTCTCCCCAGAGCTTTGTGTGAAAGCATTGAAAAAAAAAAAAAAAGGGTCACTTGTAGAGTAATTAACCACAAAGCCTTTGGATACCTATTGCTCTGTTACCGCACAGAGAAAATAGATTTCTGCAAGCAAAAAATAAAGGTGTAGCATCAAACGTACTGACTGCGTTTTCAGCTCGGGCTAATAGTACCGCGTTAATCTGTTTGTTTCCTAATAAAAGGACGATGTGTTCACAAACCCGCCGTGCTTTTTTTTTCGGGTTTATTTAGTTTGCAATGTCGCTGTTCTGTGACTGAGCTCCAGTAATAAAGTGTTCCTGAATGTAGAGCAAGCACAAAGAACACTGCGTACTTCATCACCCAATAATGATGGGAGATTTGTATTATTATTATTTATTTATTTATTTATTTTTTACATTATTCAATACTTTAACAAATAAATGATGCGTAAAATGATATAAGAGTAAGGGGGGGGGGAGTATATCAAAAAAGAGAGTATAATGTAATATAATTATTTTAATATAAGAAATTATATCAATTATCTTATTAGGCATAATCATTCCAAGGGAAACTGTCTGACACAAGAACTTATCTATACGGTATTTGTTTTACAAGTTTTTACTATTGAATATTTATTTTTAAGTATTTAATGAACATGATATACTCTAATACATAATAAACATAGTAATAATCATAATATTCAAAACAAATGTCAAATAATACTGTATAGCATGGCATTTTGGACAAAAGATGGTTTTATTGTATACAGTGCCTGTTAGAGAAAAGTATTCTTTATTTTAGCATTTAATGAGATTTTATATGCCAGACCAACACAAAGTGTCAAAGCGGAAGGAAAATGATAAATGGTTTCCAAAATTTTTTCAACAATTAAAAATCTGAAACGTGTGGCGTGCATTTGTATTCAGACCCCCTTTACTCTGATCCCCCTAAATAAAATCCAGTGGAACCAAGTGCCTTCAGAAGTCACCAAATTAGTAAATAGAGTCCAGCTGTATGTAATTTAATTTCAGTATCAATACAGCTGTCCTGTGAAGGTTTGTTAGAGAACAAACAGCATCATAAAGCCCAAGGAACACACCAGACAGGTCAGGGATAAAGTTGTGGAGAAGTTTAAAGCAGGGTTAGGTTATAAAGAAAAAAATATTCCAAGCTTTGAACATCATCCATCATCTGAAGACACCTAGCAAGACATGGCCGTCCACCTAAGCTGGCAGGCCGGGCAAGGAGAGCATTAATCAGAGAAGCATCCAAGAAAACAGAAAACCATTACAGTACAAGTACCGTTTGCAGGTCCACATGACTTCTGTAAATCATCTGTTATATTTATGTACAAGGATCGTTCAAGTGAAATTTCTAAGGAATGAAGGAGTACATGTGCTTCACAGTATGGCGATGAGACTCTCAGTAAAACAAACTGCAAATGGTGCAAACACTTTAAACTAGGCCGTATGTCCTTGACGTACTATATCAGGCGTGTACTATACAGGACGTACTATATCAGGCCTGGTAAATTAATATCTATATATACAATTCTAAAACATTTTATATACAGTCCATGTACATATTGCATTTATTTGTTGCATTTAATGATAATTTATAAATAACATATTTCTTAAGACACCTTTTTTTTTCCCGTCCTTCCTATACATATTCCCAAAGTGAACTTCGCTAGCTTGCTACGGCTTTATTTATATACCAAAGACATAAATAACTCCAGTCTTGTGTTGTATTTTTAAAGCAGTATCAGTCTTCCTGTCTGTATGTTGGCCCGTGTCCTCAGGCCGCCGTTGTGGAGTGAGTGGCCGTTAATAACGCTGCCGTTGATCAACACTCTCCATGAGCTTCGTGTAGGAGGCGTCGATGCTGCTCCGGGTCACTGTGTAGGAGGATCTGAATAAATCCGATTCAAGAAGTTCACTTAGACAAGGAAGCGTTACACAAGCACCGCCATTCGATCCGATGAGTCTCAACGAAAGAAGAATAAAATATAAATGTAGAGCTATAGGAGGATCTGGAAACGGGTTGTGAGCGGGAAGTCGATAACTGTGCAGGAGTAAACAGCTTTGCTTTATTTTTATCTTTATTTTTTTTTTTTTTTACATACTAGTTTCTTTTTTTGTTGTTGTTTTTTAGTGTTTTTTATATGTATAATTTTTTTTTTTCAATTTTACGTTTTTATTTTGTACTCTGGGATGTGGAAAAATGTCAGGGGCTAAACGGTGCTTGGTTATTTGCTGCCTTAATATAAAATACGATATCAAATATTAAAATATACTTTATTTGTTTTATATTTTACATAATTTATTGAATACATTTATTCATTTAAACGTTTGTTTTGTTTCTGATGGATGATCTGTTTCAGCTGTTAAACTGCAAAACATTTAACATTTTTATTTTATTTTATTTTATTTTATTTTATTTTATTTTATTTTATTTTATTTTATTTCCAGTTCTATTTTAAAAAGTGATATTTTTAACCTCATGGCTCTCACTAAAATGTGGTAAATAATATGGGATTTATCCTAAAGCAGAGTCCGATAACAGACAAAATATTTTATACTTCACTTTCATAAAAGATCAGGATATAAATAATTAAAAAAATATTACCAAAGCAAAGTGTTTTTAGTCATACACATCCTTAAAGGAGACAAATGTAGATGCAGCACCATCTCAATTACTTTACTGAAATAAACATGTAACAATAAGAATAATGTTAATGACCAGCATTTTCATATTTTACATAGTCAATAAAGGTTAAATAAAAATGTGTTGCGTTGAATATAAAAAAGGAAAAATCATCATTATTTGATTAGTTATGTCGAACTAGTTGAAATAGTTTCTGATTTATTAGGCAACAAGACAATTAAAGTAATTATTAATGAATAACTAACATATTAAACAATAACTGTCACGGAAACAGTTATTATTAACAGAGATTACACACAACGCTAAGAAAAACAAAAGCAAAAAAAATCGAACATGACAGCAATACAGCAACTCACAGCAAGTCAAGCATTGAAGTGAAGGTCTTCAGATTCCTCTCATGTTGCATACCGAGCCCAGGACCCCGAGGCGACAGCGGGGCCTCGTTGTTGGCAAACTGACCTGTAAAGTCTGCAGGATTTTTTCATTGTTGCCTCGAGATTTGCATAAGTGCATGGGGTCCTAACAAAGTGGCCTAATTGCAGGCTCTACAGATTATTTAATTACATTTAAAAATAGCTCGGTAAAGGTTTCCTTAGTTAAGACAGTGAAGAAAGTGGGTTAGGAGTCAGACGGGTTTTAAGGAGAGTCGTATTTTATTACCTGCCTCAGTTTGCGTCTCATTACTGAGATTTGTGATCGTCTGCGCGCTCATTAACTCTGTTACACTGATTCTTCTTTACTGACCTTTGCCTGTTTAATCGTGTTTGTCTCTAGGACATCTATTATAGTCGGTTTTAAGTATTACATCTGCTGCCTAGACATTCCATGCATTTTTATACTTTTATTTTCTTCGTTAAAAAAAAAAAAAAAACTTTTAATAAATCGAAGCATGAAATCTACTTTAAAACCAAATACAGTATGAAGTAATGCATTAACATGATAAATGGTGACTATTAAAGGGTTTGCATATTCCAGAACAAGGGCTAATAAACTGTACCTTCACACGTTGCTGAGGTTTAACCCTTCCATGTGTACATTTAGTTTTTAAATAGAGCTCCATTGAATATCCACTATAAAAGAAATATACTTTTAATCTTTTTTTTTTTTCTTCTTCTAGGGTCAAAATTCCTGCTTATAACCATGTCAGAACCAGGAAGTCAGAGCTTGGAAGTGTGTTCTTTTTTTTTCCCACCTCCGTGCCTTTAACCTACATTAGCTATTGTTAGCAGCATGATGGACAGGTACAGTAACTGCAGTCAGTGGTGTACATTTTGATCGATCTAAAGGAAACTACGGATGTTGCATGCAGAGCCTTGAGTTGAGGAAACCACCCTGAGTTCCTGAATTAAAATTCCGAGTTCACAGTGTAGATTCAGTGTTTAGTCCTCTGGCGATGGCGGCTGTTCTACGGTTAATTGAGGGTTTTTGTCTTAATATGATTCTTTGGAGTATTTTCAGTTTTTGAACTATTACTAAATGTTAACAAATTAACGTTGACGATCCTGGCCGAGGCGACTCGGAGACCCTCTGCAGTCATTTCTCTGAACATTCAGCGAGTGGAACGCATGATGCTTGCACATGAGGAACTCAGCTCAATGCCACATCCCCTGTACAGTCCTGACATCGCTCCAAGCCATTTCCACTTTGGGGACACTTAAAGGAGTTCCTTGGAGGCCAGTGAAGCTGGCAGTCCGATCATGGCTCCATTTTACTGAGAAAACTTTATACCTTGATCATATGCAAGCACTAGTGAAGGCTGGGATACGTGCATTAAGTGTAGCAGGGGATTATATAGAGAAATAAAGAGAGGTTTTGCCCACATAATCAAACGCCCTACTTTGACTTCAATGCCATGTTTTTTTTTTTTTTCTAGTAAATTCTCAGTTACAATACTCAAGAGTTAAAGAATCGTGTGTTTGTATTTCTTTTTATAATAAACTAGACAAGAGTAGACGGTGAAGAGCTCTTTGGAGCATGTGCTTGACTCTGCACTCCAGTGATGAAATGAATTCGTTATGTTCAAAGTATCAAAGTCTTGGCTGTGCAAATACATAAAAAAAAACAGTAAATACAAATGCTCTTAGAAAGAGAATAAAAGTGTACGATTTTGAGAATGTACTTTCTCTCGGAGTCAAAAAGCTTTCCGGACAGAGTTGAAAAAGAAAGCTACTGTAGTTTTAGTGTATTATTATCATTATTATTATTATTATTATTATTATTATTATTATTATTATTATTATTACTGAAATATTACTGGAACTGAATTCTTGTACTTTTACTAAAAAAGCAAATTCCAAAAAGTTTAGCATACTTTTTCTTCCTTCTTTTAAAATCTACAGTATATTTGCATGCGTGGTCTTGTTTATTAATGAGATTATTGCTGGAGTTCTGACTCACGTGCCTCCCATGTAAAATTTAATATCGGCCTTCAAATCTAAAAAAGGTTAAGCTACTAATTAAATAATTAATTTATTTATTCACATGTTCTCTGTACAATTTATCCTGTACAGGCAGGTTGTAAATGAATTTGTTAAATATTGCCTGGTTATAACTTGCATATACAGTCCATTTATCTTTTTTCTTCAGGTTAGAAATTAATATATTACAGATATTGCAATTAAAATACATCAAATACTCTGGTTATTAATAATATCAATTCAAGATGCTCCTTTTTAATTTGATTCAGATAAATTCTCAGAAGATCTAAACTAAATCCAAATGAAGAAACCCGACAAATAAAAATGCTGGTTAAAATACTGAACATATCTATAAATCTTTACAAAATTAAGCAACATGTCCGACCCTTTGTTATCAAAGTCAGCTAAACTGACGCCACCTTTTTAATTAATGCACCATGACTATATAAAATGTGTGTTAGTCGTTAGAGTGTGTTCACATGGACTGTGTGCCCTCTGTGTGTTTATTCATTCTAGGATATCACATAACAATAGCATAAAAAAATATGTTTGTTTGTTTGTTTTTTTTTTATTTGAAAACACCTTTGCGTGGGTTCAGCTGTATCCCTGTTAGATCTTAAAAGCTTTATATATTACATGGGTAGAAGGTTGGGATTTTCTCTAAAATACCTTTACTAGATTCATTTCATCCTCAGCCGGTAGATAGAGATGTTGTTCTTTTTATTGTCGCAAAACTCTAGTATAATGTGAAAAATGTGTCCCGTTGTCCCATTTTATAGGTTTTATAGACATATAAATCATTTTATGCCAGTCTGTAGTTATTGGATCTTTAATTTATTTTATTTATTTTTATGTTTGATGGTTCATAATAAAGTTTTATTTATTATATTTCATTTTCTAAATATATGTTTGTCATCTACAACCGTGTCATCATTTCTATGTCCCAGGTTCTAAATGAAAAAGCGCTATCTATATAAATAAAGATTATTATAATAACCGAGTCGGTTTCGTGGTTGGACGTACATCAGAGATATTAAATTCAGGGATTTGGGTTCTCTCATGGCACATTTGATCTGTTTGCTCAGCTGAAACAGATGCTAATAAACAAACCGGGTCTATCTCAGGTTCTGACTTTCTTTAGTTTAAAGTGTAAAGATTTCTCAAGTGTGAAATCTTTCAGGGTCGTTTCAAGGGTGGAAGATACAGCGTGCACATAAAAGCGTGAAGAACAGAGACCGTGTTCGATGCTGTTTATCCTGAGGAGATGATAAGATGAAGTGATACTGTATATTGTATATTTGTAAGTGAGTAAGGGATGAAACATGCTGTATTATCCTGTTATGGGAACATAGTCAATATTGAGGCAGTGCAATGAAGCGAACAGTAGATTATTTTTCTATATAAAATGAAAACATCTGATTTGACAGATTTGGGTATTTTTTAGATTTTCAGAAGATTTTGTAGTAATGGAATCTACATATTGTTCTTCCCTAATGTAGTGGGATGTGTTGACATGCATAATGCCTATACAGTACATATCTCTCTTACTGTATATAAGTAAATATTCAAATTCAATCCTGATTATCACTGAAAATCCAGTGTGGCCGGAAAAAAGAAATATATATATTTCTTTATAAAAACAAATTTGCAGAAATTTTGAACTTCTGCAGTGCCTCATCCTCAGCTACATCGCTTGAATTTATTATCGATTTTATCCAGGCGCCCCGTGGAACTTTCTAGAACTCTTTCTATATAATCTGATTGAGGATGCTTGGGAACTATTGCTCCATACACAACAAAGTATTTCCTTAAATCACAGAAGTTGTTGTTTGTACTCGAAAACAATATACACCTCATAACATTTTATTGTATTTACTTTATTCTGCGCGTTTGTTCCAGAGAGATCATAAAAGTTCAGAATCTATTATAAAGCTAGGACACACTCGGAGTGTTTCGGTGAGTCAGAATCAGGTCTGTAGGAGATTTCCGGTAATACTTTCTTTTACTAACGGATGGAGACAGTTGATTTTAGAACACACAAAAGGTAACACAGTTTTTTTTTTTTTTTTTTACATTGCAACCTGCATCACATCTATTCATAAACTGATGTAAATCATTTTAATAATAGTAATAATAATAATTACACTCACTCTCTTACCACATATGCTGTACAGGGTTGCATAAGGCCTGGAGCCAATCCTTGGGTAATTGGGGTACGATGTTACGATGTTACAAATCTATCACAGGGTACAAGCATGTACACACTCACACACTCATTCACACACTACATTCAATTTTGAAACACAAGTCTCCAAGCCTAATCCTCATGTCTTCGGTCTATGGGACGAAACCGGAGTCCATAGTGGAAACCCACCAAGCACGGAGAGAACATGTTAATTCCATGCGCACACCCAAGATGGGACTCGAACCCTCTGACCCTCCAGCTATATACTGTAAATACAATCAAACTGCATTGAATCGATGCATTAAAGTGCCACCTGATAGAGTGGGAAATGAGAAAAAGAAAATCTGAAGTGAATGAAAACCTTGAGCTAGAAAAATATAAACTAAATAAGAAAAGAAGACAGAAAAGCAAAGTCGAGCTTCTTCTGCGGGAAAGCGGTGGTTGTCAGGAAACACTTTCACGCTGCAGGACACTTCAGTACACTGCGGAAAAAGCAAAGTCACCACGCTGCGTCTGGTTATGTGTGCGTCATGTTTAACGTAGGAAGTTTCCTCCAGCACACTGAATCTGAGAAAAAGAGAAGAAGAAGGAAAAAAAAAAAGGAAACATTTTTCCCCACTCAGAGCTGTGGGAGGTTTGCTCAGCCGGAAGCCGTCTCTTATTGACCCGCGCATGCGTCTCGCTGCGGCGCTGCACCGTTCCTTCATTAACTTTGAGTTCTTGCTTTCCCGCAGATTGTGGTTAAGTAGAGATGCCGTCTATAGGTTGGTAGGGATGGGGAGCCATAGTGGGATTCGCCGCCACCTCCGGAGACAGCAAACGGAGCATGAAGGAGGAGTGGGCGTGAACGCGTGTTCATGAATCTTCGTCTAGACTTGATGGATAAATCATGTGTGACAAACTGATTTTGCTTTATGCCAGGCAGGAAATGGATGAACAGCAAGTTCCCACGTTGTTAACTAAAAGAATTTGACCTTCCATCGTTTTACTTCTATTGAGCAACTCACAATTACGTATTCCTCATTCAGTGAGACTTTATATAACCCTCCTGCATTCAGTTAAACTCAAATCAAGATGGATGTGTGTTTTCTATCCCTTTCCCCCCATTTCTCTCACTGAATTACAGAGCTGCAGTTTCTCAATCATTCTGCCAGTAAGCACCATCGTAAGGATTCATAGTGCATGCATTACATACTGTACGGACTGCGTGACATCATGTAGTGTAGTGTAGTATTTATAGAATATTGCATAAGTAAATGAAAAGTATTTGTTACTGTAGCTCCTGTATTACATGTCAGTCATGAGATATGTTGTGTATTTATGTTTAGGTTTATTTACTCCAACAGTTTGGATGGAGTAAGAAATTTTATACGAACCCTTACAGGCTTGTACAGTAGGCACTAGACATGGTCTCCAATCCCACTAGGTCTCGCCTTATGCATGCGGAAGTGTTCCTACTGTATGTTCACTGTTAAAAATAGCTGTGAGTTCAAGCGTTTAAGTGATTTTCCCATTTTTCAGATCTTAACTCAATTTTAGTAGTTTCAGAAATCTCGTTAGTTTTCTTTGCTTAATCCAGGCCAATGATTTGAACCTTCTGAAACAAAAGAACATTTCAGTTACGGTTAAATATCTTGTGGCCTCTGAACCAGATTAATCACTGCAGTAAGTATCTAATGGAAGGATCTTAATTAGTTGTGTAGTTGATTCTACAGTGGAAAAAACAAACAAACATCTGAACCTTTTGGAATTTCTGCATTAATTTGTCATAAAAACGTTGTAGGGTTTTCAACTCTGGGTTAAAGGTGAATCGAATCTTTAACGATTCGGGTTAATTTGATTAAGCTGGATAAAATTTATAGCGTACACTTAATCTTCTATCCGTCCAGCGTTTCAGTGATTCTTACCAATTCTGTTTATCCCTGCGGCCGATGATGATAATACAAAATCTGGTATTTACCAATTATGAGCAAGGTACAGTAAGATCTGGGCAAATGTTTAAACTTTAAAATACATGACCCAGACAACAGTTCTTTATAAAGAAACACAAATTTATTTGATTAATCTACAATACATACTGTAACTACGCTATTTAAACACACATACGCACACACACAGTCCGGAGGGTAAAAATTTATGGAGTTCTTCTAGTACTGTTTACTCGATTAGAAAGTCACAAGAGCAGAGACTTGGGTTAATCTTACTATTTAGTTATGAATCGAGCACCAATTTTCAGCAAGGTATGAAGCTTTGTTTGTTTACTAGGATTCCTCTTTTGACGGGGTCACATTTCTAGCTGCCAAGAGAGATAACGTTATCAGCATGGTGCGTTTTGCTGAGAGGTGACAGATTCACGGCTCCCTTTGAGGTGGCCTGCTAGTCCCTACAACTGATCTGATCTTCATCTTCAACTCAAGAGTATTGACAAATGCTTGGAAGTGAACCCTTGGAATTAATAACTAGTTGACCCCTCCCCCTTGGCAGAACTAACCTCAACCAGATGCCTCCTGTACTGTAGCTGTGGATCAGACCTGCACATCATTCAGTAGGAATTTTTGGACCATTCTACCTGGAAGAACTGCTTTAGCTCTGTCCTATTCTCTTGACGTCTCATGTGTATGACTCTTTTAAAGTCTTCCACATCATCTCTATTGGGTTGAGGTCTGGGCTCTAGTAGGCGGATTTTGTTTTCCTGAAGCCGTTGTGTTGTGGACTTGCTCCGGTGTTTCAAGTCATTGTCCTGTTGCATTCGCCAACTTCGACAGAGTTTCAGCTGATGTACAGACATTCTCACATTATCCTGAAGAGTTTTTAGATTCACTTGGGAATTCAACTTCCCCTCTACGACTGCGATCTGGCCACACCGTGATGCAGCAAAGCAGGCCCAAATCATAATGTTTCCTCCACCATAGTTTACGGGTTGACGTGATGTTTTCATGATGATTTGCAGTGCCCTTTTTTTACATCAGATGTAGTGTTGCATGTTCTTTTCAAATAGTTCATTCTTAGTTCCATCAGTGCACAAAACATTTTGCCGTTCCTACTGTGGAGTGTCAAACTTTAGGCGTGCAGCACTGTTCTTCTTAGTAACTTCCTTTGTGGTGTCCTCTCATGGACTTCCTGCTTGTTTAATTTTATACCTACTGTAGACTCATGAACACAGATGTTAGCCAGTTCCGATGATGCCTTTTGGCTGAAAGGTTGGAAATCGTTGGCTGTCACTCGGAGTTGTTTCTTTACCTCATTGATGAGTTTTTTCTTTGTGCTCTTCAGGTCATTTTAACTGGGTGCTCACTTTGTGGTAGTAGTAGTAGTAGTAGTAGTACAGGCCTATTCTCAAAAAGTTTGCTTGGATTTGAATCAGTCAAAGTAGCTCTACAGTAGTCCACACCTCCAAACTCATTTTCTTAACAAGACTCCAGGTATGCTTATACCTGACTCCAGTTAGCTTTTCTGAGGTCATTAACTCAAGTATCCACATACTTTTTCTAAGTAGCATTATAAGGTTTTTATGGTTGTTCCTAATAAAAGATCAGAATTTGTTTTTTGAGTTATTATTTTAGGTACATTGTATTTGTCCGTACTCTTGACTCAACTGAGGACTCAACTCACAAGTCACAATTTATGACAAATTAATGTAGAAAACCATGAAATTTTAAAAGGTTCACATACTTTTTCTTGCCACTGTAGGTGATGTTGGCTGGGCAGTGTACTGTACAGTATATCATTGAAAATAAAAGTTGAGGATTTTTTCCCCCTAGAAAGTTAATGTGATAAATCTAAGACAGAAATTTATTCAAGAACCGTGGTAACATATTTTAATTTAAATTCACTACAGGATATCCAACCTTTAACTAAAACCTTTTTCCTATTTGCTGACTTTTTTAAAGAGTGTTTTAGACTAAAAGAACGTCTTTCCACATCATTCTAAATAAATTTAGACTCCTTTCATCAGCTAATAAATATTGAATTTGTGCCGTTGGAAAAGTTATTCCCTATTTTTCTTTGTTGCTCACACAAATCCTGACAAACAGAAAGAGAAATTCTTCAAAATGTCAACATGCTTTGGTGCTTTTTCGCTGTGTAATGAACAAAGGGGGGTTGGATGTGAACACACTCGACAGGCTGCTTGCATTCGCTTTGAAGTCTCGCTGAAGAGCAGAGTGCTAAATTAAATATCTACATGTGTTTGTCTCAAAGCTGGAGGTCTGAAAGCTGGAGAAAATTCATCTGTCCTGCTTCAGAGGAGAAATCAATCTTATTATGGAGTTAAAAGGCTTTTTTCTTATCCTATGTCACCTTGAACCCTTGTTTTTAGAAGAATAGAAAATATTCTGCAGAATTTGCAAACTTCCTGAAAATGTTCACTGGGAGATTTCTTGTTTCAGCCCTATTCGACTTATTCCATCCATTAGCAGTAACCTGGTACCAATTAAGGTCTCAATTAAGGTCTCTATCTGTAAGGGGGAAAAACACACACACATTGTCAATCTCACATTATTCATTACTCTCACTAGATAATTATAGCTAATTTTATAAATACCGTTTCTATTTATAACAAGGATGCTAACATGAACCCACCATTTGTCAATTGCTAATGCTAGCTTTTTTTTTCTTTTTTGATCTGTTAAGCACAATAATCAATTATTTCCACCCTGTGAAATCCTTAAAACTTCAATAAGCAGATTAGGATTTGGACTGATGATGTGAACTCCATCAAACTGAGACCCTGTGTACAGTCTGTTGGAAAAGCGCATTTTATTTTGACTTAAGTTGGATAAGTATGCAGTACTAAGACTAGTATTACATTAAATCCAAACTGGTTTAATACATCAGACTGGAAAATTCTTGTAATGTAATGCCACTTTATTAGGTACACCTAGCTAGTACTGAGATGGACCTCCTTTTGCATCCTTAATTCTTCATGGTATAGGTTAAACACAGTGCTGTACACATTTCTTGGAAATTTTGGTCCATATTGACATGATGGCATTACTGTACGCAGCCACTGCAGACAACCATCATGCAAATCTCCCACTCCACCACATCCCAAATGTGCTGTATTGGATTGAGGCGTCCTGACTGTAGACACCATTTGAGTACGGTCACCTCATTGTCTTGTTCAAGAAACCACTCTGAGAAGATTTCAGCTTTGTGACATGGCTCTTGTTATCCTGTGCTCATGAAGGGATGGACACGGTCAGCAACAATACTCAGGTAGGCTGTGGCTGAGTTGATCCTAAGGGGCTGAAAGTGTGAAAAGAAAATCTCCCCCACACCATTACACAACCACAACTAGCCTGAACTGTTGATGGAAGGCAGGATGGGTCCATGTTTTCATGTTGTTCATGGCAATTTCTGACCCGACTATCCTGAATGTCGCAGTAGAAAATGAGGCTCAACAGACCAGACAATGTTTTTTCCCAATCTTCTATTGTTCAAATTTGGTTAGCCTAATCAAATCGTAGACTCAGTTTCCTGTTCTTAGCTAACAGGAGCGACACCCAGTGTTGTCTACTGCTGCTGTATGGCATCTGCTTCAAGGTTCAAAATGTTGTGTGCTCAGAGATGCTCTTGGGCAGACCTCGGTTGTAATGAGATGTTATTTGAGTTATTGTTTCTATCAGCTTGAACCAGTCTGGCCATTTCCCTGACCTGACCTCTGGCATCAACAAGGCATTATCGCCCAGAGAACTGCCCTCACTGCCCCCTTATGATGCTTGTTTTTTAACTTTTCAAGCAAATTGTCTTGACAATGTCAACATGCTTAAATGCATGGAGTTGCTGCCATGTGATTGGATAATTAGATATTTGCGTTAACGAGAAGTTGAACACGCATATACTCAAGACTAGGGCCAAATTTCTTCTTTTTTGTCAATAACTTTAATTCCTTATTATAGAATTGCCAAACACTCTTTGTCCATTTATTGCTGGATTTAATGGCATATTATTAGGATTCATATTTATTAAAATATAATATATATATATATATATATATATATATATATATATATATATATATATATATATATATATATATATATTTCATTCATTCATCCATCTAGGAACCTCGGAAGTCCTACTAGGGAAGATGGAGACCAATGGTGACCATTGTATTTATTCCCATTTTATGATCCTGGTAGGACCTTCGGTGAACATTTGTGAATATATATTAACCTAATCTATCTGTCTTTGGACTGTGCCGCTCATAATAATAATAATAATAATAATAATCCACTTTAGTCCATGCCCAAATACAAAAACAATTGCTGACATCCTTTGTCTTTGGAGACTGGTATAATTAAACTGTGAGAACATTTGCAGAAAGTAATGATGCATGGTGACCTCCGAGTATAATAAACCTTTAACCGATCATAATTACCATGCTCTGGCGCATGCCGTCCTTCAACACATTAAAATCGATGGTAAGAAGTGTGATTTTGACAGATCTGCCATGTCCTTGCAGCCTGTTAATGGTGGTATTTACTGACAGCAGTTCTCTCGAGTCCATAAAGACTGCATGATAAAGATTTCATAGATCCTCAGCATTCAGATCCTCGAATTAGAATCACGATTTTTTTCCGCAAAAGCAGGACTGTGAAGCTAATCACTGTGCTGATTAGCAGCAATTAAGGATGGTTAAACACACACTGAGACGTCCTGCGTGTTTCGCATTTGCATCAGCGCTCACAAAAAATGCACTGAACAAGCACACCGTGCTGTTTCATCTGTTTCACCGCCTTCTTATGAAGTTATTACTGGATCTTTATCATTTTTGACTTTCCACTGTCTTTTCCAGCTATTTTTTTAAAGGAAGTCATGATCGGCTAATTATTATACTATATGGCCACAATACAAGGCTCTGCAGGAAGGAAGAAAAAAAAAACAGTGTGTTGATAAGAGAGGTCAGGGGAAAGGATTCAAGCTGACAGGAAGAATACACTATTCCAAATAAACACTCTTTTACCAGACTGAGAAGAGAAGCATCCCAGAATGCACAACATGGCAAGTTTGACATGTTTGGAAGAAAACCTTTGGAAGGCTCGCATACTTACTGACTGACTGTCTTCACACACTTCTGGCAATTTGGGAATGACAGTTAACCTAATTTGCATGTCTTTGGACTATAAAAGGAAACCAAAGAACCTGTCGGAAACCCACCAAGCACGGGGAGAAGATGCATGCTTCCAGACCCCAAGACAGGAACGAACCCGCACTCTGGTGGTGCAAGTCGGCAGTGCTAGCCACTAATCCGCATGAGGCGGGGTACACCTCGGATGGGGTGCCAGTCCATCGCAGGGCACTTTCTTATCCCTTTATTTCTCTATATAATCCCCTGCTGAACTAATGCACTCATCCCAGTGCCTTATGCCATGCTACACTCTGAAACGCCGGCCTCCCAGGAACCTCTTGAATGTTTGCCCAAACATGTGGAAATGTCTTGGAGCGAGGTCGAGACTGTATGGGGGACGTGGCAACAACTCCCAGCCGAGTTCCTGTAATGTGCAAGTGGTGTTGATGAATGATTATGTGTACAGTTCACAAAGACAGAAGCGTCTTTTTCGGCAAGGCCATAAAATTCCTTTTTTTTTTTTTTTTCAAGGATCAAGTGTTCCACTCAGTGCGGCTAATCACCGAGTCTCTGTAAGTCACCGTAATTCATCTGTAAATCACTTTTACGTCTTCATTCATTCGAAGTTTCATCACAAGTCCAGAATTGATTTGAACATTGTATGTTGAAATCAAGGCGAATGTCTCAAGGGTGGGACTTTTGTTAAATAAAGCAAAATTGACTTATACAAAAAAACGAAAAGTTTGTTCACATATATATTTGCTTGAACAACTCTAGCTATAACTAATTGAGTCTTCAAAAAAAGTCATCTGTCCATCACGTTTCATTAACCAACGTGGTCACTTGTCTCCAAGGCCCCTAAAAGAATTTCATGCATACAATCTTAACTTTATTTCGCTGTGCAGCTGCCCATGCAGAATTTGATTAAGCCGTTATAAGAAACAGAAACAGGGAATCAAAGTGGAGCGACTGAAATGCTCTGGAGTGGATGAGATTATGAAGCGCGGTAAAAAAAAAAAAAAAAAAAAAAAAAAAAAAAAAACGCCTTTCATTTGCAGAGGTCTCGATTCAATCAGTCTCACTGCCGGAGTTAGAAGGAAAATCAGATCTCACCTATCCCCCTGTCTCATCACAAGCGTTCTGCACAGTGAAGAATTATTAGCTCAATGAAGTTTTGAAAGTTTGAACGTGTGTCTGCGCACAAGCAGCACTTATTACTCTCCTTTATGAAGATGTATTAAACAAGTGGAAAAGCAGAAAGCATGAAAGCACACAGATCTTTGGTCCGATTAGCATATTCTTATTATTAGTGTGGTGTATTCATGTGTCATTGCACATGTAATGAGTCGCTGCTTATTGCGCTTAATGGCCACCTGTAGGCCGGGATGTCCATCGATCTGGTCAGCACGGACGCAGTGCCAGATCTCCTGCCGTGGGAAATCATGTTGCATTAGATTAACGTCTGGCTGGACAGCGCGGATGAAGAGGGACGCTCGTAATTACCCATGAGGCAGTGGCACATCAGAACTCACACCTGCTCAATAGAGAGCCGGCCAGGGATGTGTGGCCTGGCACATACACACACACACACACACACACACACACACACACACACACACACACACACACACACATTTTGCTATACATCTACAACATTTAATTTTTAACTTTATTAATTAGGTTTGTATATTTTGTGACTGATTAGCATGTTATTATGCAGACATGATGCTAGTGTTCTTCTACGGAATCAGATATGAATGAGAGTAATGAGGATTTAATACCAGGATTATGTACATTGGTGTGTATTCAGGTCTTAGCTGTAAGAAAAAAACTTTGTCTGGAGCAGAAATACATAGAATTCCTACTGGGGGGTGGAGCGGATACACAAAAATGGCTAAATCCCACCCTGTGTACTAAACTACTAAATAGTATACTCTAATAAACACAAAAACCACGGCTACATCCCCTTGCACACTAAACTACTAATTATTGCATTCTAATAGATAATAAATCCATGGCTAAATCACATCTTGTGGACTAAACTGCTAAATAGTGCAATCCAATAGATACTAAATCCATGGATAAATTCCACTGTGTGTACTAAACAACTGAATAGTATGGTGTAATAAACACTAAATCCATGGCTAAATCTTAACCTGTGCACTAAACTACTGAATAGTACACTCTAATAGATACTAAATCCAAGGTTACATCCCACTCTGTGTACTAAAATACTAAATAGTACGCTCTAATAAACACAAAATCCACCTTTCGTACTAAACTACTAAATAGTATGCCCTAATAGATACGAAATCCACAGCTAAATCCAATCTTACATACGAAACTACTAAATAGTAATAGTATAGATATAAACCTAAAGAGTATGCTCTAATAGATGCTTAGATCGTTTATGTGGAGACAAGTCGTGGGTGGATACGGCATGTGACAAAGTCATGCAACCGAATAATTAAAAAAAATAATAAAATAATTTATTTTGAATCATTTTGCCACACATTCACAGACAGTTCGGGAACGTCTTAAAGTGGCTTCAGCATTTCTAATTAAATTGTTGCAATGCCCTGATTTCACAGAGTAACAGTTGCTTTTATTAACACCCAACACCTGTTAATTACTCTGTTAGCACGAGCACACAGACGTGTTATTGTTCTTTCTGATTTTAAAGAGCTACTTGATAAATTTCCTTTTTATAAACAAATAAAATAAAATAAAATAAAATTATACGCAGCTCACCCAGACTATTTTACCCTGACGTGTACACAGAGAGATTTTCCACTAAGGCTTGATTTTAAATCTCTCTTGTCTCTGCATTCTCTCTCTTCCAAGGCGTGTTCTGCAGTTCCAGTGACATTTAAAGCCTTTCATTCTGAGGCTTTCCTCTTATCCTTCTCTAGTCTGTCACTCTCGCTCTCACTTTATTGGTGTCGTCTGCTGTATTAGATAGTGCCGATATGATCAGACATGTCACATCCGGCTCTGATTGTGGGCAGTGAAAACACCCCGAGAATTTATCTATATACGTCCCTGATTTCTGTCTATTTCTTTTCCTGTTGCTCTTTTCTTTTTCTCACATCCCCAGAAAATGACATTTTTCACTTATTAAGAAATAAAACAGCTTTGGACAAAAGATGAACAGATACAGAAAGTACATGTGCAAAACTTCGAACATATTTAACTATGCTAGCGTGCTAGAGGTCCACCATGCTAGTGTAGTTATAATAATGCGTAAGTATGATTTAGCTTTACTAATACCTCATGTTTCATCTCTGTTCTTCATTAAGCCGTTATGATTGAGCTACTTTCTGGAAATATGCTAGCGATCAAGTATGATAGAATTCTGGCTGGTTGGCATGAAGTTGTGCAAAGTAAGTGTGTAAATATACAAGTTGTGAACTATGCACATACTTGTATGTGAGTGTTATAGGATGTACTTATGCCAGGATGCATTTGTCCTATCATGCAAATGTGGCAAAGCATTCAAGAATTTAGCCATGCAATTGTAATGAGTAATTGTGCAAGTATGCATGTTATAAACCATGTGAGTAATCCAATATGCAAGTGCATAAGTTCGAATCTGTTTGTATTGTGGAGCTTGTAAATGTGCTAGTGTGAAAGGACGCTAATATATACATGTGCAGATATGAATGTATCTACTAAGTATACCAGTGCTTGCATAAAAGTGGACAAATTAAGTTGCCGGTAAGTATGTATGCTAAGTGCACATGTGATAGTATGCATATGTCCAGATTTGCATTACTTGGTGGGTAAAACCTACAACCTGTTTGTGTTACAGAGGCTGCAAATGTTCCAGTATGCTAATAAGTGTTACTATGCGAGTGTCTAAGATTGCAAGTTTGCTACTAGCAACTTACTACTTGCTACTAGCTACTAGCTATTACGTGTACTAATACAGGTAGTCCCTGACTTCAAGTTACGAATTTTCACAGATATGAACAGACTGCGGTTCAATCACGGAAGTAACTCACGTGTATTGTACAAAAAATAGACACTACAGTGCACCAGATGCCAATATTTACAATTATATAAAATATTTTCAGTGTTTAAATGAATCTATAAAATGTCTAACGTCTGGTATATTGTATTAGTCGGCTTCACCAGTTTCAATGAATCAGTTTGGAAGCAAAACAGAGCTCACAGTCCAATACAGTGGAAAACAGCTCCGGGTCAAAATGGTATCCAGGTTTCCAATCGCGCAGAGACAACAATTCATTGTGACATTCATTTTCTTTAGGCGAGATTATGGTTTTTGGCCACATGATGGCAGTGTGAGGAAAATATACAAATTTAGTCCAGTGGATTGCTACGCTTTACTTGTATATTTGTGTTAAAGCTGTATAAGACCCACTTTGTCATACTTAAGAACAAATCGGACTTACAAACATGCTCTCAGAACGGAACTCATTCGTAAGTCGAGGACTACCTGTACTGTTTACAAGTATTTAGCATAAACTTACTGGGGACCATTGTATCTAATCCTAGTTTATAAGTCTTTTTCGCAAGTTTGAACATACTATGCTAGAATGCAAGTGCTGGATTGCAAGCATGCTAGGGTGCACAGTATACAGTATGCAGTTGTCCTCGTCTCTATCGCAATTAATTGGATCTCTTCTGTGATGCTCGTAAAAGATTTCAAAGGCCCCATAGAGGTTACAATATTCAGTGAATTAATAATGACCAAGACAACCCCGTTCTAAAGAAAGTGATGTAACAACGTCATCCATGGTGCATCGCCAAGTTTCTGTCCATAAGCCCTATTTGGCATCTTTCCACTTCATCTGTAATCACATTACTGTAGGGCTTTTTCAAATTAGTCGGTCGTTCCATTACAGTTGATTCTCTATGGCTACCAATGCACCAACCTGCCTACTGTTCTGATGCAATGTTATACTTTCAATAGTGTCCGGTCTTGTGGGGTTCTTTGTTGAATTTTTGTAGTAAGAAATTGCTAAATATGGCCATGGGTTTGAGCAAAAGTTGTTAAAAGGATTATGGTATTTTTCAGCCACAGTCTTGATTTGGCCTTGCTTTCATTTAGGGCGTTTTCACGTTAGGGGTTTCTGAGAACACTTGAACCCAAAGTCTGTTTCATTGTAATCAGTGAGAAGGCAATCGTTCCAGGCTTGGGAACCGTACCCGAGTCCTCTTGAAGAGGTGGTCTTGGCATAATACAGCTTACTCGGGCACGGATCAAATCAGATATGAAAGCCAATCGTACCTGAACATGGAAGTAGACGTCTGTTTAGACACGATGTCATCAGTGCTGTCAATCTGCTCAGAAATCCCCGTGTACTGTAGGAGCTCTTGAAATTGTTTTTCAATATTACTTAGACCGTGAAAGTTAACTACATTGTTCTCTTCTTCTCTTGTTTAATGGCCAGTAACAAACCCAGCAGGTGCATACTGCCACTTGCTGTATCGGCGTGTGTAAATACGCATGTGTACCCAAGTACGGAGAACAAAAACAATGTCAGCAGGGGAGCAATCGTTCCTGGGCATGGTACAAATCAACCGTGTCTAATGTGAAAACACCCCTACTCACTTGGCCTCGACGCCAGCTTGTTCTTGACTCAGTCTCAGCTTATCCTGGCTCTAGATTATTCCATTTTAATCTTAATTTTAAAAACTAATAAACCTTGTTGGGTTATGGTTAGGGTTACCCATGGTGTCATTTAAAATGTCGCTGCTACCCACAAGTCTAGTCTGTCTTGTCACTCTGGCTAATAATCTGTGTACCCTTAAAACGTGTCGAAGTGGAAGAACTCGAGTGTCCTTCACAGAGCCCTGACTGAACATAATCTGTAACCGGAGCTTTGTTGACATCCCAACATCAACCTGACTGCGCTATTGCATCTACAGCTGAATGAACACAAATCCTCACAGCCAAGCTCCAAAATCAAAAAAATTGGAAAGCCTTTCCAGAAGAGTGGAGGGAACTGAGTCTGGAATTTTATGTTCACCAAGCAAATGCGTTCTCCAGGAACAAGTTAAGATCAGAGGTCTTGAAATGCACTGTCAATCTGGAGACTGATTTTGGGCCACTGAAACCAAAAAGGCTCTGGCAGATTATTCAAATGTCAGAATGTGAGCTTTGCTACAGTATGATGCCTGTCTAAAAGATACCACTATGATGATGATTATGTGGAAATGTGAACAAAACGAGTTGAAACTTGAAAAGTTCATGTCGTTCCATTGCCTGGAACAGCTTCAAACTCATCTTTATCACCTTTTGATTTGTGGAGCCAATATTATACCGAGGACATGTTTGCATTTAATCAAGCCTCTGACCGATGACTTAAACTATGTCTATTATAAGACCATCTTTAGCTGAAGCATCTGTTCTGATCATTTATTGTTGATTAGATATCCTTCAGAAACCTGAAAGTATCGAAACGTCTCTGAACAAAATACAGAATCAAACTGTACGTATTGATTCTTTCTTTTTCCCCGTTCCTCCATCCCTCACTTTCTCCAGTTGTTTGTAGTTGCAGTAAATGTCACCATGTCCACAGCATGTCCTCCTGTTATTGCTGTTGACCCCATGATCTCATCTCGCTTTGTTGTTCCCCGAGCGCTCCTAACTCCCGCTCGTCTGTGTTCCATCTCCAGGGAGGAGGCCATGATGTCCACGCACTTCGAGACAGTAGACGATTTGCTGGCATCATTCGGCCCGGTGAGAGACTGCTCCAAGGACAACGGCGGCTGCCGGAAGAACTTCAAGTGTGTTTCTGACAGACGCCTCGATTCCACCGGCTGCATGGTGAGAAGTCGTTTAAACTCTCCTCTCCTGTTCATGCATCTGATCCGTTTCACCTCAAATTATCTAATCTAATGTCATAGGCCGACCGAGGTGCTTTTAAAAAAAGAAAATGAGCTCATTTAAAAAAAAAGGAAAATAATTCAAGCGGTCTCAGGATTGCTGATCCTTTTTTTAATGACAGATGTGTGCACAGCTGGAAGTGTAACTAGGAGTAGGAAGGACCTGAATGTGACCTTACAGTACCAAAAATAATTTAAAGCGACATTTAAATTAAATTAAATATCATTTGGTCCGATTTACATCTGTTAGAACGTAATAATAATAATAATAATAATAATAATAATAATAATTAATTATTATTATTATTATTATTATTATTATAAACTTTATATATTTATAATATATATTTATAAACTTTAAAAGCCTGTTTTTATTTTTTTATCTCACAAATATTTTATTATTATTTATTTATTTTTATTATTATTATTTTATTATTTATTTAAAATACAAGGCCTACAGTTTACGTTTAAGCATTATTATTATTATTATTATTATTATTATTATTATTATTATTTGTTTATTTGTTTGTTTGTTTGTTTGTTTGTTTGTTTGTTTGATAATAACAAAGTAAGCATACCCAAATCATAAATTAACACAGTATTTAACACATTAAGTAACTGAAAAATGTTTTGTGTAATGTTCACTAATCATGATTATCTAAAGTCATTAAATTTGTGTTCATGTCTAAAAAAAACAGAATTCATAAATAGAAGAATTAATGATTAACATCATCTTATTTACAATAACACATTATCATCATTTGGAGCGTTAAGGATAAAGATAAAATGTTGCTATTGTGAATTGAATCTAACCAAACCTTGATGTTAAGCTTTTGTAATGAGTGAGAGAGAGTTTGATGTACTTTGGTGGATTTTTTAAGTAAGCGCTCGATGCCACATTAGGTCATCAGTATGCCATAAACATATTCTCAGCATTTTATCAGTGATCCTGTCAGCAATGGTCAGAGATCTGTACAGTATATCGCTCACACCACATAGTGGAAATAATTGACTTTGCACTTTTTCAGGACTCCTCGAGGACTTTGAAGTGACACTTCTAATCGGTTTAAGGACTTGCCCATGCTTACTTAGTGAAAGTGTTCAGACGTGGTGCTGGAGGATAAACCTTTTAGTTTAGTTTTATATATACGTATAAGATGAGTTGGAAGGGGGAGAGTTTAATGGGAACTCGTACGCTTAAGTGATGTTATGGCCCAGCGGTCAGTTTAGCTGGAGAGCTTTTGAAGAAATTGGAGAATAAACAGTCAAATTAATGTTAACATGTAACAATAAATGATGATATAGTTTGAGCTGGAGTCTAATTGATTGAGTACTGGATCAGTGATAGAAGCAAAAATGAATGGAGTAGCGGGTGGAGGTACTGTATGAATGTGGTGCGATCCTGTAACAATTTTTGGAGGAATTTTAAATGGAATATTTTAAGATCGAATTGATCTTTGCTTAAAATGCTTCTTTTCTCTTTTCCCACTGGCATCAAGGAGAAATCATCCCATGCACTGTATGCTGAGTCAGAACCATATTTTCGCTGCACTATATTTTCAGTATAAATAATTTCTGATAATTTAAATGATTAAACAATTACCATGAGCTCTAAAAAAATAAAAATAAAAAATAAAAAAAAGACTAATAGCGAAGATGCTATGTTAATTTTGCCCATTTTATTTTTAATTATGATTCAGTACACTGAAAAAGAAAAAGAAAAAAGATCCAGATAATTCACTCCAGTTTATTCCTCAGAGTGATTCTTTTGGCGTGAATTGTCTGACATCCTCCTGTTATCACTCGGTCTGACCAGCTAACAGCTGCCACAACATAGGCCAAGCTGGTAAGAGCTGGTCAAGCAGCATGACCAAACCATTTGAGCCAGGGTACAGCTGGTCGGCCAGATGGTGCTGGACGCTTTCCATTCCAAAGATGGTTTACCAGTGTAGAAGACTTGGCTTGTCATTTAGTGACTGGAATAAAT